>JAHBMJ010005730.1:4361-65480 GCA_018398765.1 Chromera velia | reverse complement strand
CCCCCCCCCCCCCTGTCTCTCTGTCTCTCTTTCGCGTCCACTTTGGTGCTTGCGCTTTTTCAACTCACCATCAACGGCTGCGTGTGTCTTGCTCTGGGACGTTTCCCCCTTCTATGACGATCTCGGCCCGTGGGTGCGTGTGGGTGAAGATCTGTACCTCTATGAGAAGTTGCGGTGGTCCGCGGCCGCGTGAGAGGAAACACTTTTGTCTCTGTGCTTTGCCTCGTTTGTACAGTGGTTGGTTCTGTGCCTCTTTTACCCATGCATTCTACCTGGGTTGATCTGTGGTTCTTTGTTCACTGTTGCTGCCTCGGTGTTGCAGGATGGAAGAGTGCCACTCCATCTGGCTGCCCACCGTGGTCACTTTGAAGTCGTGAAAGCGCTGGTCGAGGCGGGTGCTGATGTGAATCTGCGTGACCAAGTGAGTGAATCAGAAGTGTGGGTGTGGGTGTGAGTCTGGGTGCTGAAGTGTTCGCTCGTTCCCTTTTTCTGTGCTTGTTGAAAAAGTGAAAAAACTCTGTACTACTCTGATCTCTGAGGTTGTTTCTTTGCAACTATACAGCTCGTCTCATTCTCTTTCAGTCGTCGTGCTGCATGCCGATTGGTCTTTCAGTGATCCTCTGTGCGCTGTCTGAGATTTTGTTTCTCCTTCTTTCACAGTTCTTCCTCCTTCCTCTTTGTCTCTTTGTGCCTCTTATGGCTCTCTTTTGTTCTTAAAGTTTTTCTCTCTCCGTCTTGCGGTTTGACCTGTTCCATTTTTGGATCGATCTTCCGAGATAAATTAATTGCGATCGCAGGATGGACGGACTCCTCTTCATTTTGCCTCACAGTGGGGTCACGTGCAGATCGGGGAGGGGTTGGTGGGGGCAGGTGCTGACGTGAATGTGTGTGATCAGGTGAGTGGATCAAATGTGTGTGTGTGTGTGTGTGTGTGTGTGTGTGTGTGTAGACCTCTCCCTGAAAGTAATCTCAAGGCAGAGTGCTATGAGCTTACCATTGCCTCTACAGTCAATCCCTCTGTTTGTACATAATTTCTTCTCTTCCTTTCGACTGGAGTCAAGTGGTGGTTTGTATCGTGGAAACCTGAGATTACTTTTGATGTTTTTTTTGCACTCCTGCTTTAGGTAGCTGTATTCAGTCAGTTGACAGGGATTTCTATCCGGTGCTGCATGTTTTTGTGCATAATTGTTTGTTTCTGTTTCTGTCCTCCTTGCTTTTCTTGGTCTAACAGAGCTGCCACACTTTTCGTCATCTCGTTTTATCGCTTTCACGCGATGTGGCTCAATAGAAAGGACTGGGAAGAATGTAGACGGTGTTATGGGGTGTCCCTGTTTTTCTCTTGCATTCTGCACATAGTGGATGTCCCGGATCCTGGCCTATGTCTGGGCACCTTTCCTTTCGCTCAATTTCGGCCGTTCTTGTGGCGTTCACGTGCAGGCTGGATACACTCCACGTCGGCTTGCTGAGTGGCAGCAGTTGCACGGTCAGCAGTCGAGACGTCACCCTGAGGTCCTCCAGGTCCTCGTTGAGGCTGAAGGAAAAGGAGGCGGCAGCAGACAACGACGGCCTGACGCTGAGTCGAAGGCCGACGAGGAGGACAATAAGGAAGCTCAGCCCCCAATTGAACGGGAATCCGCTGGTCGTGGGGGACTTCCGGTTATCTCTCTAACGCCGGGTCCTTCTTCTTCCACTCAAGTAGGGAGGGCACCTGGAAGGTCGAAAGGTGAGGGAAAGGGGGATAGGGAAGGGGCAGGAGAGGAGGAGAGGACTCCTAAGGGTCTGCGCGCAGAGGAGGACTTGGAGGTTCGGGTTTCTCTGACTAATCGTTCAGAGAGCTGCAGAGCTTCTTCGTCTGGGCGACAACGGATGGAGGGACAGGAGACCGGTGCAAATGGAGAGACACAAGACGCCTCTGTGATGGGGGGCGCCTCCCGCATACCGTTTGGGCCCGATGTCTCTGCGGGTGGGTTCGCTGCGGGCGGTGTCTGTAGGAGTTGGGAAGCTGGTGACCGTGCGTTCACGGTAACGGGTGCCGATTCTGTGCCTGGACCGTTTGACTATTTGGAAGGAAGCGCCACCGTGGCAACTCCAGAGCATCGGCGTGTTGTTGGAGATGGGGACTCTACAGGGGGGGCGAGTGCGGGCACTCCTGTTTCCCAGAGGATTATTGCAATCACTCCTCTGGGGGGAGAGGCTCGGACTGCAATCGGTCTGGGTGATCTGGTGTCTGTCCCTTCAGAGAGTGGGGCAGCAGCAACATCGCATACCGGGGGCGTCTCCCCGTTGGAGGGTCTTTCTTATGTCGGGGCGGCCTCTCGTGGGGATAGTGGGAGTTGGGCAGATAATGACCGTGTCTTGGAGGGCTGTGGGGTCGGTTCTGTGGGTGCGCTTCTGCCTTCGCGCTATTCACAGACGTCCGTGTCGCCGTTGCACCATTTGGGGAGTGTAGGGGGAGCTTCGGCTGTGACTGTGGCAGCTCTGAATCACGATATTGTCGGAGCCGGGGACCTAGCCGGGGACTTCGCTGTCTTTCGGGGGTGGCATGAGAACTTGAGTGAGGGCGTTAGAGGTGAGCGACGAACCTGGTTTGTTCGGTCGTTCCGCCTCTTTTCCAACTGAAGAGTCGTTTACTCGCCGCTGTATCTTTCTTTTCCCACCGTGTTTTCTTTCCGTTTTGATGTCAGTTTTGTGAGTTTCTGTTTTTGTCTCTCTCTGTCTGCACAAGAGTAAAAAAAGATTTGGAACAAGGTTTGGTCTTCCACCTTACACACTCTGTCTCGTTCAAAGAGGGGACGGGTTTCAGCCTGCACGGTCGCACGCGCACAACTAGTGTTTGCAGGCACCACCACGGAGATCTTGGACCTCCGCAGCCATGTGGAAGCAGTCGATAGAGACGGTCGCAGGCACGGGAAAGAGGAGGCCGTGGCGAAAGCAGAGAGCTCCAGGAGCAAGGATCTTGTGGGCTCTGAAGTAACGATGAGTCACATGAGCAGAAGACTTCTGTGCTAAGAGCTTTCAAAACTCCTGAAACGTCCTTCGAAGCGCTTCAGAATCGAGTTGTTGGATGACAGCCTTCAGACAGTAACCGTGAATATGTACTTCGAGCAGCCTGGAGAGAAGTTCGATACCGTCAGTCGATCAGTCCTCGGGTTGAAATATGAAATGGGGCAGGAGAATGCTTTTTCATGAAGGGCCGTCGCAGCGTCTTTCATACCTTCGCACGTCTCGAACCAGTCGATGCCTTCAGGGTCTTCTTGCCGCTGAATATCCACTCCTCTTCCTTCTGCTTCACTCTGACAGCCTTTTCTCACCCCTCATCTCCTTCTTCTCATGTCCGCATGTTGGTTCCTTGTGGTGACCCATGCCCGCATGTGCCTGCAGGCGCTTCTCCATCTCCACCTGACCATTCCGTCCAACTACCCAGTCAGCTCCCCGGAGGTTGAGCTGATGACTCCGCACCTCCACAGTCACGTGATCGGAAAGCGCGTCTGCTTCTCTCTTGCTCCCGCATTTCGGTGGCATTTTGAGGACGAAAATTCACCAGAGGTGGGTCTGGTGTAGCGGGGTGTGGGGGCAGAAGGAAACGACCTAGACATTCCGGCTTTTGTTTATCATTGTGTCTCTGTTTCGCTTCCCGACTGTTTTCTTTTGTCCTGGCTCTGCAATCTTCAGATACCACTCTACCCCTGAGTTTAATTTGCGTGCATTTTTTGCACTGTTTTCAGAACATTTTTTGGAACACTTCTTGGACGCTCTCTGAATATCTCAAACTGCTCTGGCAGTTTCTTTCCAAGGATGAAGATGCGGAGGAAACAGTAGTCTCCTACGATCTTGAAGATTCTGAAGTGAGGGCAGCTGTGAAGAAGACTCACGTGTTCATCTGCCCCGACCCCAGATGTTCACACAGAGGGGCCGCTCATCCCATCCCCACCATCAAGGTAGACCCTCTCGTTGAACACAAAGCCAGGGAAGCACTGGACAGACGGGCCAGGAGCGCCTTCGGAGAAGAGGGGTGACGTCTTCTCGTCACCTTTCTACTGCAGCTGCTGGTGCTGGTGCTGCTTTGGGCACTTTGAGAAAGAGAGAGCAGCCAGTTGGGAAAGGATATCACAGATGAGGAGACTGACTGCAGAGAGGATCGAGTCCGAACCCCCTTCACAGTCTGCACCCCCCAACCCCTCCGGCGGTGCTGGCAGAAAAGTGGCGTCTGGGCAAAAAGACAGTAGAGGTGTCCCACAGGACTCAGGGCTTTTGCCCAACCCTCCTGCCACCCTGCAACAGTCATCGTCTTCTAAATCACACAAACAGAAGGGGGAGGAGTGCCTAGAACACCGGAAGGATATCTGTTGGTTTGGTAGTCGATCATTTGTCCCGGCATTCGTCATGGAGGGATTCAAAGGTCGAGAACGGTCGTGGCGCGATTGAGGCCCTTGGACAATCGATGTAGGTGTCGGCGTTTACTTTGAACTCTCAGGGTTCGCGCTTCTGAGTACTTCTGAGCAAGTTTGGTAAAATGTCAGTGCTTTCACATCATCATCATCATACGCCATGACCATAGGCCCATAAGTATTCGGCAGATTGGCACAAGCAGGGCTATTCTCAACTGCTGGAAGACTTTCTGTTGTGAGTTTCAGTTAGTCTGAGAAATCCGAAGATCAAACCAGAGAGAGCATCCGAAGATGAAACGGAAAATCGGAAAGGAAAGCTGTTTATAAGGTTCTGCGAAGACCTCGGACTGGTCCCACTGAATGGCCTCAGGAAGTGTGCACTCAAGGAGGGAGGGAGGGAGCACGACTTTGCTTTTGACGGTCAGTGCACCTATCGAAGTGCAGGGGGGGGCGAATCTCTCATCGATTATGCATGCGTGACTCCTTGTTTGATTCCGTCTTGTGTATCCTTTTCGTTGTGTATGCTGATGAGTGCACCTTTTGATCATGCATGTCTGAGAATGACCCTTGAAGGAGGAAAAAAGAACCACCACAAGAAGAGAGGGAAAAGAAGGAAGAGAGAAAAGAAAAGGGAAAGAACAGAAGGCAAAAACAGAAAAAAGGAGGGAAAGGACCATTCAAAGAAACAGAAAAAGAAGAGGACAGAATAAGACTCAGATGGAAAGGGACTTTCACACGAAGAACGGAAATAGAATTCGTAGAAGAATTGGACAAGAGAGTCATCATAAAGAAGATAGGGGAGGTATTCCGAGAAGCAAACGGGAGGGAGAAAGGAGAAACAGTAGAGAGAGAAGCATTAGAGAGAGCATACAAGAAAATGAGACAGGTAAGAGAGGACACATACAGGTGGGCACTAAGGCAACAAAAGAAGAGGGAAAGAAAAGGGAACGGAGAAGCCTTAGAAGCCGATGAGTCAGTGAGAATAGGTAAGGCAGAGCAAAGGAAAATAAGAGCACTCGAAAAGAAGATCAGAAGGAGAATGAAAAACTTGAAACAGAAGAAAGGCGAGTGGACAGCAAGAGGGCAAGAAGGGAGATGGCAGAGAGAATACGAAGAGAGAAGAAAACAACTAGAGGAGGTAGAGAGACAGAGGATCAGGATTGGGAAAAGGGAAGCATCCAAAGAAACAATGAGAAAGGTGCAAAGAATAAGGAAGGAAATAGGAGAAGGAGGATGCTGGAGGGTCTGGAGGAGACTAGGAACAGAAGACAAGAAGAGAGAACCGAGGAGGATGAAGGACAGTCTCACGATGCAACAATTAGCGACAGGATGGGCAAAACAGACAAAACTCCCAGAAGATGAAGTGGAAACAGAAAAGAAAGAAGAATGCAAAAGATGCACGGCAGTAAGAGAAAAGAATACGAAGATAGCTTCCGAAAAGGAAGTGAGAGAGGCAATGAAGAAAGCAGGGAATCCTAAGAAAGCTGCTGGCAAGGATGGAATGCCTCCGGGTCTGCTCAGGTTGCATGAAAAATCCCAGGTGATGGTGAATGTATATGCTGATTTGATCAATGCTTCTTTTCGTTATGCGTGGTGGCCAGAGGGATGGAATGATTTACCGGTGACGGCATTGGCAAAACCTGGCAAGTCACAGGCAGCAATGGGGGGATGGAGAAACGTGCACCTGGCATGTGCAGACGCAAAATGGGGGGACACGATTCTCGGTAATAATGTAGAGAGAGAAGCAAGGCAGAACCCATGGCAGTTTGCATATAGAAAGAAAACAGGAACATGCGATGCCATCTTTCTTCTTTTGTTTGTGATTGCCCACCATCTCTCTGTGATTGTGGCCCTCGTTGATTTCACTCGAGCTTTTGACGAAGTCAGGCATAGCAAGCTTGAGCAGCAACTGAGAGAGGCAGGGGTTTCGGAGGAGTTAATTCGATGGGCCCTGGCATCGCTCGAGAAAGTAAGAGCAAGAGTGAAAGGGACAGGAAAGTGGTATCCAGAACAGATAGGGACAAAACAAGGGGGGTCCAGCGGGCCCACTTTTTTCAAAGGATACGTACACGACCTGTCGGAGAGAGTAAGAAAGGAAGGGAGGGCTGGGAGAAGGAGAATAGGAGAACAGGGAGAAAGACCGAAAGTACCTGTCGGAGAGGATGGGAGGTGGGTCGATTTTTTCTCTGTACTATTTGCAGACGACACGACTTTGCTGGATGCAACAGACAGAGAATTGAATAAATTGCTGGAGGGATTGAGGAAGTACGCAGAGCCGCTCCGTCTCCTCTTTTCTGACAAATCGAGGGTACTGAGGTTTGGAAGGCAAAGGCAGACAGAAGAGATCAGAATAGGCAGCATGGTACTGAAAGAAGAGAAAGCACAGCCATTTTTGGGTCTGGTTCTTCCCTCAAACTGTGACGTTGACGTAATGATGGCAGACAGAGCAGTGAGAGCAGAGAGATGCATGCAAGGATTGATAGGAAAGTTAGCCAGAGAGCCAGCGGTGCCGCCTGCAGAATGTTTTCATTTGTTTAACCAGACGGTGCGTGCAGTGTGGATGTATGGATGCGAGATACACCCATGCACAGACAGGGCCTGTACAGAATTCGACGAAAAACAAAGACGCTTTGTCAGGTGGGTCTTGGGGCTAAGGAAGACGGAAAGCGCAGACACTACATTGATGGAGGGCGGGATGTTTCCAATGGACATTGAAGTGGCAGAGAGGACGATCAGATGGGCAAGAAAGGCACTGAAAGAAAAGAGGAAGGAGGCGATTGGGCAGGCTGCCATTCATTGCTTGAGAGGAGGAGTGGAGGATGAACTGAAGAGGGGAAGAAGAACAGAGTTGCATCCCTTTCACTTCTTTCTGCACCTGAAGAAATGCACACAGACACTATTCACAGAGAGAGGCCTTCATCCTTTTTCAAAAGAGAAGCTCGCAGGCCAATCAGGAGAGATAGGGACACACGCAGTGAATGAAAGAGTAGACAGGATGGAGAGATGGATTGTAAGCAAGACAGATAAAGAGATAAAGGAGAGGAAGAAAGAAATCTTCAGGTGGAGAATTGAAGCGGGAGTGAAAGAAAGAGATAGAAGAGAGAGAGAAAAAAGCAGAAACGTCCATATGGCACATATATATACACAGAACAAAAGCAAACGGAAACAGACTGCAGCTCACTTTGTTTGAGAAAGCATCAGAAGAGAGACCAAGAGAAGGAATGAAAATAGAGAAAGAAAAACTGGGACGGGTGCCCTTCTGTTATAGAAGGGCAGCACCAAGAGGAGAGCACAGAAGGAGAGCAGCGTGCAGAGTGGGAGACAGGACGTTAGCGGGAACAAAGGGAAAAGTGCCAGAAAGAGGAGGGCAGAGAGTGCCGTTGGAGGAGAGACTTTGCCCTTTCTGCAAAGGATGGATGGAAACAGAGGTGTTGGAGGACTAGGTTGGAGGACGAGATCCATATGCTGACGGAGTGTCCGATTTATGATAGAGAGAGAGCGGACATGTACAGAGCATTAGGAGCGGACTGGAACGAAGGAAGAGAAAAGAGGGCAAGAGAAGTTTGCAGAGAGAAAAGAGAAGGACAAAGAGGAAGACTGCAGACTGAGGCTCTGTTCAAATTCTTGATGAACGAAGGGCATAGTGCGGTGGATGAGTTTCTGGGGAGGGCGGCGTTCAGAAGAAGAGTGTTCAAGGAAAGCCCAGGAAGGTACGCACCGGGAAGCTCGTTAGATGAAACAGTGTTGGCACAGAGGCACGGAGTGATCACCAAAAGAAAGGGAGGAACGGAAAGAAGAAAAGAAGAATACAAAACCATCCTGGAGGCGATGGAAGCAGGTAGACAGCTGAGGGAAGGAGAAGGAGAAATCGCTGAGAAAAGAATGGAAAGAGGGCGTGCACAAAGCCAAAGTGTCCTTTCGTCCTGTGTCATTGGATCGATTTTTGGAACAGTCCCTTCTGAGCAGCCCATTGACCACAGCATGCAAAGCGCAGACAGATTGTTGTTTGTTAGCGGCCTGGGAAACCAGGCGGGCCACGGGGTGTGGTCTGAGCCTCAGCGATGAGGTACACCCCCCTGCCGTTTGCGGGGGCGACCTCTATAAGACAAAACGGCGACAGTGCTCTAGGGCACCACTAAATCACTTATCACTTAATTGACAATAATTAATTAGCTTAGTAAGAAGTTTCTTAGCAGTACATAGCCATACGTTAACCTATAAACATATTAATAGTATAGATTTGAAGTCTCATTTAAAAAATAAAAAGAAACTAGTCTGATAAGCCTTTTCACGCAAATCTATCATCATCTATCTACATTTCAAATTTAGTAAACACCCTTTATGGCAATTTACTAATCTAGTTACTAATAGTAACTTGTTTTTTTAACTTTTTTCAACTTTTAGACTCAAATTAAGAGTTCAACATTGAATCTTTCAACTTGAACATTTTACTGACATATCCGATTAAAGAAATATTTGATATAAACTGTTCTAATTAATTATTTTAACAAATTTAGAAAAATAATTCTATAATTTTATGTGTTAACTGTTTTGCTATACAGATATTATCAGGTAATATTAAAGTTATCTAGCTAAGTGAAACTTACTTTTAATTCATCATACGCCATCGCTATCGGCCCATAATAGGCGTCTAGCGTTCGGCAAGTCACAACACGCAAGGCAGATTATTAAATGATGGACCCTTATTTCACAACCTTTAGCAAATAGCTTAACAGCTGCATTTTTTCTCAAACTCTTCCACTTCTGGCAGGGCGTGCTTGCACATGAGCGAGGCTGCTTCATGTGATGTTGACTGCCAGCCATGCCATGCCACCTCATAACGCCATCCTCTTCCCTGCTTGTACTTCCTAAGAATTTCCTTCACCTGACAGCCCTGAACCCAGCTTCCCTTCTTTTCTTTGACTATCCTACTAATAAACTCATCATCATCATCATCGATGAACTATAGCTAATGAATTAGCCCAATTAAGAGTTGAATTGGGCATAAAAAATTGGGACTGCCGAATTTTGACGCCCAAATTTTAAATTTGGGCGTTCTTATAATAATTTAAATGAAGACTTATGAAGTATAATAGTGTACTGGCAAGGAGTTAAATCTTGATTTTTGAAACTTTGTATGCAAGCTATAGACCTAGTCACCTAGACCGTCTAGTAGACCGTTTACTTTGAAATCATTCTAAGTTATTAAACTATTTTTCTAGAATATTTGTCTAGACATTTATCTTAATCTCAACTTTATAATCCTGTTTTGACATACACACTAGAATAGTACATGGTTCTTGATGTTCAAGTTTATTTAAATATTTTTTTTGAAAAGTATTTTACTAAGATCTAGATCGGAATTCAGCTAAAACCAATCAATCAATCATAAAATCAATCAATTACTAGATTAATTATAACATTTAAATCAAACCTAAAATCTAGCCTAAAAATTTTCAGAGTTGTGAATTGATGTATCCAATGTATCTACCCAAAATCTGAGGGGTCGGGTGGATGTATAACCAAATGTAGCCAAAGTTTTCCAATATTTTTACTAGTATAAATTTTATTTTTTAAAGTTTATAGTAAAAACGATAAATTATCCTCCCACCTCTTCGTTATACCCCTCCTCCCCCTTTCCCCCCGGCTCGACACCCTAGCCGACACCCCCCCCCTTCCCAGTTAACTCCCAGGGGACCTCCTCCAGGGGGGTATAGGATGGGGCTATAGGGGTAATTTTCAAAAAGAAAAAAATGTCATTTTCACTTTTTTATTTTTTTTTTTTTTCATCTAAGAAATGTGTGGTTTCCTAGTGTTTTTGCATCCCCACCATGGTTGTGAAAACAAAAAAAAAAAAATTGTCCAGAGAGCGTTTTTTTTTTGTTTGTTTTTGTGTTTGAAAATTACTCCTAAGGGTAGGGTGAGGTGGGGGGGAGGGGGGACCAAAAAAGCTTAATGTGAGCCGGGGGGCCCCGGGGCCCGGGGAGGCTTTGCCCCCCTAGACCCCCTCCATAGGCCGTATACCTAATGTATCCAAATATATCCAATGTATCCAAACTTGTGATCTCAATGGATATATCAATAAATGTATCCAACCATTTCACAACTCTGTCTAAAATAAAATTATTCTACATATCATTTGGATGAGCATTTAAATTTTTTGAAATTAAACTTGATTGCAAGCGGTTCTGGAGAAATGTGCCCCTACGTCCTTTTTTTGCCTAGTTTTTTGCTGAACGTTTGACTTGTAGTTTGATCATATTTGATCGTATTCTTTTTTTTTTTGTTACGTAAGTTAGCCTGGCTGGCTTTCGTAAAAAAACATGAAACGTGTAAAGCGAAAAGAAGACCACCCAGGGGGGGGGCAATTAATGCTCCAGGCGAATGCGTGCTTTTCCCATCTTTCCTCACTTCCGCTTCTCCCCTTTCCTCTTCACTTACTTGCATGCGACGCTGCCACGAGTCAAAAAAGGCTGACGCAGATATATTACCACTTCTATTGGTATCAGCAGTGCTTTCTGAAAGAATCCCAAATGGAAAGCGAAGCACACACTTCGTCATCAAAGAAAAGCACGTACGTAAGAAAAAGTTACGGAAAACAGCAGTCGGTCTGCATCGTCCACAGCCCTGCAGAAGAAGAACTAGAGCTGTCCTTCCAACCAGCTTTTCCTATTCCCCCCAAACTCATTTGCTCGTAATGAATCGTCGACACAGAAAAACGACAAACTGGACGTCAAAAGAAAAACGAAACACCTCATGCCCTTGACACAACTCTCGCTCTCTCCCCCTCCGCAGATCTTACCGTGCTTTGCGAGGGCCGTTAGGAGAACTGTCTTTGTGGTATGGATTTCTCTCTGCATCTACTGGGATCGTCAGAATGGGTTTCCTTCGAGGTTGCCCCCCCACAGTCTCTCTGAGGGCTCTGCACTTCTCTGCTTGCACGCCTGCCCACGCGCTGATGTCCTCGCTGAGGTGGGGTCCGATGGAGTACAGAGGGGGGAGATACAGGCGATAGGCGGGCATAAAACGATCCACAAAATCGCGAACCTGCAAGACGGACAGCAAGAGAGGTGACAAAATGAGCAAGGCTTCAAGCGATCAACCCAGCCAAAGCTATTTCATGCAATAATGCCGTTTCATATTCTCTCTCTTCAAATTGTTCTTGCACACGCACGCACACGCGCGCGCGCGTGCACACACACACACACACACACACACAGAGAGAGAGAGAGAGACAGACAGACAGACAGAGAATGAGAGAGAGAGAGAGAGAGAGAGAGAGAGAGAATGGGAGGAAGCGCGAGAGCGAGGGAGAAAGGGAGAAGGAGAAAGAGAAGGGAGGGAAAGAGTCGAACTGAGAAAGAGTTAGAAGACGAGCACAAAGATACACACAGAGACACAGACATGCACAGAGAGGGGGAGCTGGACACAGACACCCACACACATGCGCGCGTTCCCAGAGACACCCACACACATGCGCGCGTTCCCAGAGAGAGCAACAGAGAGAGAAATGGAGAGAGAAAGACAGAAAGATACACACCCCCACGCACAGACACACGCGCGCGCGCGAGAGAGAGGGAGAGAGAGAGAGCGAGCGAGAGAGAGCGACAGAGAGAGGGAGAAGCAGAGAGAGATGTACAAACACAGATTCACACACGCACGCACAGACACATATGCACGCACACAGACACACTCATACACACGCACGCGAGCACGCATACATTCACACGCACGTGCATGTATACCTAAACCACCAACGCGCACGCACACATACAGATGCACAGCACCGGTCAGCTGCTTCAAAAACCAAAAAGTGCTCCCATACAGAAGCATACTGGGGAGAGAAAACCCTACTCACTTACACAAGCCCATTACTCAATCGCTCATTGCTACTCACTGCACTCACAATTATCCGCTTTCACCCTTATCCCTGACCAGATTCAAGAACCTCAAACGGGCGGAAAAGGCAGAAAGGATCACACAGAGGCCCATATGGCCACGCTGATATCGAGTCAACTCGCACAGAGGCCGTCGGGGAGGTGGTGGAGAATCACGGAAGTAGGAAGTACACCAAGTCAGACAGACAGACCGAGATACAGAGGCACATACATGAAAACAGACAGCCAGCCAAACAACCAGACATGGGGACACATTGACGCACAGAACGGCAGACGGAGAGATAAAAAGAAAGATGAAAACAAAAGAGAGACGAGACAGCAGCAAGACGTGCAAATTGAAAGTCAATCTCTCCCCCTCGCCTTCCTGCCTGCCTGCCTGGCTGACTTCGGTCCTTGCTTCTCCTCCCGACCGACTGACCTGCTCCTCTGACATCCCTGGTTTCCCTGCCCTCTTCATTGCTTCCTCCTGTTGCTGCCTCCATTTAAAAACGCACTGGGGGTCTGCAATCTCCACAACCATCCACGCATCCACCAGACCATGCCACCTATCGTATGTCCTCAGGTTTTCGTTCACCTGCTCAAGATTCGGATCGACCCCGATTGCCTCCTCTCTTGACTCCACTGGGGGAAAACCCAGCATCCAGCCCTCAAACAAAACTAAGTCCAACGGACCAGACACACTCCCCCACTCGCTTTCTGGAGCCCGGTCTCCCCTCCCCCCCCTCAGAGACTTATCATAGAAGGGCACGGGGATCGAATCGGAAGGTCCGGCCTTACGCAGACTCTCGAGTGTCTCACAGCCTAATTGAAGGTCGTGACTGCCTGCATTTCCACGAAACCTCAACAGACCATTGGAAGGAAACTTCTCGGCAAGCTCGTCCTGGGCAGACCCTCGCAAATAAAAGTCGTCAACTGACACAACGGCACTCTTCTTCCCCGCAGCAGCAAGCATGTCCTTCAAAAACGTGACTAATGTCGTCTTTCCACACCCCTGCGGCGCGCTCATTCCGAGAACCAAGGGCACCTTTCCCTTGCCAGGCCCCTGCCGCTGCTCCCATACTCGGAGCAGCTCCATTACCCAAAAAAAGACAGGAAGGTAAAACCAGAAAATGCGTTTCTGAGATGCCACACTCATCCCCTCGTACTTGGTCTGCAGCGCTGACGCCAAAAACCTCCCCCACTTCTCCCATCCTTCCAGAGACGACAATCCAGTTCCCTGCTCATTTCCCGCCGTCTCGCTCAGCTCCCCGAAGAGAGGGCCTTCTCGAATGAATTTCGAGAGCTCTGTGGGACTGCTGACGTCCACAGGAAGCGAGACGGGAGAGCCTGAGGCCACTGCTGCTGCTGTGCCTGTGGGCTCGGCCCTGAGGAAGGAGACGAGACGGGAAGATGAAGCAACCTGCTCAGCGACAAAACCGGCATCGACGTCTCCAGGGCGATTTCTGCCGCCCCTCCGAAAGGCAACGCGAGGAGATTCATTTAGATGACTTTTGTACAGAGGCAGGAATGCAGATAGTGGTAGAGAGGCCTCCCGCGACTGGTGACAGTTGCACAGGGAAAACAAAAGACAGAGCTTCAAGACTCTGAAGACAAGCCTGTCTGGCATTGCCCTACAATCCCGTCTCACTTCCATTGAGCCAGGCAATCAGCGCTTTTCACTTACTGTAGTTGCATGGGTCGTGTGCAGTCAAACACATACCGCGAGTTGTTGGAGGAAAGTCTGTTGCTTTGTGGATGAAGCTTGGCTATATACTCAGTGCTAGTCTGCTAGCTGGAGGACAGGGCCTGAAAGACGAGTCAGTCTGACGGTGAAAACTGAGTGAATCGCAACAAAGCAACACTACTACGTGCGCAGTTTTTTTGCGTTGTGCATGCAACATTGTGCGCAACGATGTCACTTATGCAACGTTGCGCCACAAAAAGCCGTCTGAGGGAGTCGAACCCTCGACCTTGCGCTTACTAAGCGCATGCTCTACCAACTAAGCTAAGACGGCTGTTGCAATGTTGCAAAATGTTCCGGCACAGCAAGCCCCTCGATGGATGACGGATCGCCAGAATTAAAGTTCTCAGTTTCGTGAAACAATTAATTCATACCTAACTTGCGAGGACGATTTTTCCGCAGACATCAGCCGTCTTAGCTTAGTTGGTAGAGCATGCGCTTAGTAAGCGCAAGGTCGAGGGTTCGACTCCCTCAGACGGCTCTTTTGCCTCAGCCGCATATATGTGTCGGGAGAGGCGGGCTTTTGAACATTGGACGAGTTGCGCGGGGGGGGATCTCATGAGATCTCAGCTGTGAAGGAAGTCTTTGAAGCATCTTTTGATCGATCGGAAATATGCATGGTGCAATTCATTATTAATAAGAGTTCCCTGCCCGCCCCCGGCCCCATCCGCCCCCCCCCCAAAGAAAAAGCCATCTCATCCTTAATTGATTTATAATATTTAATTCCCCCAAATTAACTTCGAGCTGTCAGCTGTCCCTCTGTGTTGAGAACGATTCAGGGGACTTAGTTGCCATCCTTTGGAAACAATACGTTTGCTCCAGTGTGGTCCTGAAAAGAAAAGAGAACGGGAGAAGAAAACAGAGTTCCTCGAGTCGATCGTCCAGTCTAACCTTTCAGTCTGGCAATCGATAGGCTCGGGTGTTTTTTTCTCGCAGTGTGTTTGTTCCTCGCTCTGCGCTGTGCTCTTCTCTTTGGACCTCGGCCGTCTGCCTGTCTAACCAAGCAGCTGAGTGAGGAAGCAAGAAAAGTCTTTTACTGGGGGGTTGATATCAGATCTTTGTTTTTGTGTAAACAAGCCAACCATCACTATATCCCTTTCGTTCTGTTCCTCCTCCCGGAGCAGTGCTCGAGAGTGATTGTGGGGAACTGTCCTCTCTGTCTCTGGTCTCTTTAGCTTTTGGATCGTGGAGTCCTTCGTAAGGAACCTCCTCGACATCATCGCGTACGTCGAAACGAATAAAGAAGACAGGAGAAGAAAAAGACAGCTTTTTCCTTCCTGACTTGATTGAGGCCAATGACACTGTACGTCTACCTCACCTCTCCCCAAGAGCGCTGGGGCCAACTCTGTGCACTGGAACAAGTGCACTTTGGGTTTCGCGGCCATTGGGATACTGTTCCTGGTCAGTCTTTCTCTTTGCTTGCCTTTTCTCTCCTGTTCCTTCCAAACACCGAAGAGTCGACTCTGAGCGAATGAGGGGCAGTTTCAAATCCGGAGAACGAGAGAGAGTCGACAGGCTTGTATGCGGGTGTGGAGAGAGACAGTGAACAAGAGGGTGACCATCAATCCGGACACGCAGTTGTACAGATCGAGAGAGTTGGACAGCGAAGGAGACAGAATCACCCGAGACGAGCAACCATCCACGATTGATTTTCCCTCCCTCCACAGTTGCCTCTCTGCCTATTTGTTTTCTGACTAGAGACCGTCCGTGGCATTTATTGCATTGCTTTCTGTGTGCCCTTGTTTTGTTCTTCGTCCCATCTCTCTGCCTGTCTGTCCGTCCTGCCAAGTGTGTTGTCCCCATCCGAAGTTTGCTCGGTCACGTCCACACATACAGTCGTTGCGGCGCCGGGGAGAAAACCACCGAAGATCTTGCTGGCAGCAGAATAACGATCGACAAGGCTTCAGGAAAGGGATGGTGTTTTTCTTTCCCCTTCCTTGAAGAATCTGCATGGATCGATGCATTTTCATTCTCCCTCTCCAATTGCTGCCTGCAGTCTTCTCCCTGACTGCGAACGAGCAGAACATTCTGGCAGTGGTGCACAGGGCCGTGCTGGAGAGGCTTGGGTTCGCTTTTGTGATCCCTGTAGAGATCGTTGACGGGTTCCTCCAGGCGGAGCTGGCTGACATCGGTATGGGGACGGGCTGTGTGCCGTCTCTGTTGAGTGTGAGAATGAAGATCGACCTGATTGGTCGTGAGTTCCTCTCACAGCTTCTCCGCGTAGACCCGACAGCACCGATCAACGCCCAGTCTGCTGCCATCACGAGGCTTGTTCGTCCTCTGTATCAACGCATGAGGACCTGGGCTGTGAGGCATTTGGGGGCTCGTGCGATGCCTGGGGGGGGAGGGGAGACTGTCGAGACTCAAACTGGGACCACGAACGCGACTCCTCTCTTGCCGATTCCTTCTTCGTCGAAGAAGCCACAAGCAGCTCCCCCCTCTGTGCCTCTCATGCTGCAGCAAGCAGCCGAAGCTCTCCAAGCATCCTCCTCTTCCTCCTTCCCGAATCCATTCATTACCAATAGCGGGAATCCAAAGCCCGACAAACCCGCCTCAGTCCGCTCCGCTCCAGGGAGAGTACAACGCTCTAAGCGTTCTAAATCCTCAGGACACAACCGCCACGCCAATCCCAATGCCAATGCAAGCGTTGTAGAAGCAGCAGCAGCAATCCTTGCTAAGCACGCAGCTGCCGCCGAAGAAGCGGACGAAGAGGAAGAGACTGACCCTGCGGCTCCAAGTGCACCCCCCATGCAGATGCTGGTGCCCCTCCCCAACACATTGGGGGGAGGACAGCAAGGCGCACAGTGGCAGGAGGCTCAGCAGAACAACCATGTGGGCATCCGCTCACAAGCAAACGCCATGGGTGGCACTGGAGTGGGCGGAGCTTTCGGAGCGCAGCAGGGGCAGCCTGGGTGAGTGGGAGGGTATGTGGGGAAATGCGAACTGTTGAAAGGGGGCCGGGGAGAGACTGCTTAGATTGATTCTGGATCGACCGCGAGACAGAGAAAGACCTGAGGGAGCACGTCAAAGTGGGAAGGAGAGAATACATGCTGAGAAGACCGGGGGGTCGGGAGCAAGAAGAGAAGTGGAAAAATATCATTTGAGAGTTTCAAAGCGATTCTTTTGTTTACCCCTCTCTCTTTCTTTCTCTCCCTTTGCCTGTTGATGTCCCCGCCTTTTGGCGTCCTTTTCAATGAATCTCATTCCATGCAGCAAACGCACGAATAGGTCTTCCCAACCAGACATCCCTCATCTTTCTTTCTCTCCTCGCAGGCAGACCCTCTTTCTTTCTCGGCCTTTCTTCCCTTTGCCTCTGTGTGTGCAGAAACGCGCCGAACCTCGTCCCGCAGCCTCAGCCCCTGGCTCACAACGGACACCAGAACGAGAATCCGACCCAAAATGGATCCCAACTCCAACCAACTGCGCAGCCCCCGCAGCCCACCCATCCATTCCAACAGCACCAAATGCCCCCACACATCGCACCACCGGGATTTTATCCCAACCCCCTCCACCCCGACAACCACAACCACCCCCTCCCCAACCCCACCCCCCTGCCCATCCCCAACTACCCGGTAGGAAACCCAAACCCCCTGTCGAATCCCGAACCCCTGGGGGGAATCCCAAACTTGAGCCTTCTCCAGCAGCTGGAGCACCCGGCAGACATATTTGGCGTCACCCCTGCAGCTCCCCAACACCCCCACCCCCACCACCTCAATGCGAACGGCCTGAATCCGCTAGGAGTCCCTGAACAGATCCTCCTCGGCGGTCACCACACAACGGGCTACTCTAACCATCCAAGAATTCCCCCCAGCGATCCACCTGGCAGGTGCAGCCCCGCACCACCACGTCACTGCCGCCCTGCATCCACATCCACTGGCGTTGGTGCTTCAAAGCCTGTCTCTTCCTCCAGCCCAACCTGCCCCCCACGTAGCACCCACAGCCACCCCCGAGGTCACCCTCGAGATTCCTGACGACCTCGCCCACATCGTTCCTTCCGTCCATCCTCTCGAGGACATGGAGCAACTAAGCGCCAACATGGTGCTCCCCTTGGATCTGCTGGACCAGGGCCCCGCACCGCCACCTGTCGACACCGCTCAACAGGAACAGCCGCAGGCAAACAATAACCCTAACGGCCCGCCCGCACCGGCGCAGCAAAATCCCCCCACCCAGACCCAGACCCATGCTGGAAACGCCGCTTCCTCCTCTGGAAACGCCGTTCCATCCGCTTCAGGAGCCCCGGCTGCAGCTGCAGCTGCGGCTGCGGGAGCAGGCCAACGGCAGGACGACCTCCTCCGCTGCAAGATGCGCATCCGTCTGCCTGCCTTCCACGTGCCCCGGCTGGCAGGGAGGAACGCTGATGGTGTGAGCTTCATTAACGAAGTTCAGCAAAGAGCGGGTCAGTGAGTGAGTGAATGAGTAGGCCCTCCCTTGCCGCAGGTTTTGAATTCTCTCTGTCTCTCTTTTTTTTTTCAGACGGCCGGATGATGAAATGGATGGTTGGACCAAGGAACGAACGAATCATCAAGGAAGGAAGAAAAAGATCGGCATCAATGAGGAGGAACCCGTCAGTAAAACAGGATCAGGCAGGGAAACAATAAAAAGGCAATGAATGGCCGCCTCTCGAAATTTCCAATGAAACTCAGACGGGGGCCGAGAAGAACAGGCTAGAGAGAGAGAGAGAGAGAGAGAGAGAGAGAGGAAGAGGGAGAGAGATTCAATGCGCTTTTATTTACGTCAATCTGTATCCTTCTTTCAATTACTGATGCAGAAGTGCGGATCTCCTTCAGTCGGACGACGGACCTCAACGGATACAAAACTGTCAGCACAGCGTTCTTCTCTTTTATCATGGGCCTGCCTCTCTATCTATCCATCGATCTGTTTCTCCCGTGTTTTTCCGTTTCTTTTTTGTTCAACGTCCTTCGCTTTTGGTCATCCTTCAACTGACTCGTGCGTCCTCCCTCCCTCCCTCCCTCCCTCCCTCCCGCCTTTTTGTGTGTGCGTGTGGGTAGGAAGGATCCTGCCCTCTGCATGCATGTGCCTTCCTGGACTGCCGTGGCAATGAATTGGGGAGGAGGGGGTTGCTTGGACAGGACTCTCTCGGACGGATGATGATGTGCGTTGTGTGTGTGTGTGTGTGAGAGAGAGAGGGGATAAGTAATTTTGCATCTCTGTGAAGCCACATTCACTCTTTCTCTCTGTCCGTCTCTCTGTGCGTTCAGCTGACCGTGAAGGCTGCCGACCCTATCCGTCTGAACACTGCTCGTCGTCTGTTGCTGAACCGAGTGGCGGTGTGGACAGCCATGAGGGAGAACGGACCCGTCAAGTGAGTCAGTCAGTCAGTGGATGCGTAGATGAGTGAGGGAGCGAGTGAGGAGAAGGGGGGGGGAATGCCCTGTGGTAAAGGATGCGGTGGGTTGGAGACGAGTGCGATATGGAGGGGCTGGATGAATCGTTCAGTTGAGGAAGGAAGGAAGGTGGGTGTGTCGATTTCTTTCAATGTGGCAGGGAGGTCCTTTGGTTTGTTTGATGATTGAATCAACGTTCGCTCAATTTCTTTCTAGATGGTTGGTTGAATGTTTGGTTGAATGCATTCCTCCTGCCTGCCTGCTTGCCTGGCTGCAGAGAGAATGTGAGAGTTCCTCGGGCAGTTGTGGGTTCTCTGATCGGAATGAGGGGAAGGGCCATCGGAGAACTGGAACTGCAGAGCGGTGCGAGCGTTGCGGTGGAGAACGTCCACATCATGCCGCCAGTTCCGATTGTCCGTCAGTCAGATAGATCATGCATGCGTGGCTGCATGTGGTTGTTTCTATCTTGTGAGGTAATTTTGTGCATCCAATTGCGTGGTCTTCTTTTCTTGAATCGTTTCTTTCGTTTTGCCCAGTAGGGCTCGTGTGACCAGTCAGGAGGCAGAACCTTTTTGGAGGGATGGCTGCTGGTGCTTGCATGCAGAGAGTGATTCCCTTCTTCAGCTTTCGTTTGTTCGTTATGCGCCTGCAAGCGTTCTCTTCTGTCTTTCTTCCCGTCCGTCCTTCCCACCCAACTTCCTTCCTTCATATGTGAAGCCCTTCTTTCTCTCCGCTCCAGGAGTTTGTTTATCTTCCTCCACACCTTTTTTTATCCCGCCTTTTTTTCCTGCCTAGAGAGGTGGTCGCTTTCGTTCCTTGACGTCCTGTCACACCCTGCAGAATATTTAGTCACTCAGCGGGTGCGTGCGGGTGGACCTACCTGACCTGCATGATGCCCTTGAAGAAGGGGGGGGACATAAGGCGTGTCAATTTTGTTTCATTTATTGCGCACACCCATGCACTGGCTGATCATGCAACTTTCTTTCTTTCTTGCTTCCTTTCTTTCGTTCTTTCTTTCTTTCTTTCTTTCTCTCTTTCTCTCTTTGTTTCTTTCTTTCTTTCTTTCTTGCATGTGTGTGTGTGTGTGTGTGTGTGTGTGTGTGTGCGTGTGTACAGGTGCCGGGGAACACGCGAATGAGGGGTCTGACGCTGACGGGAACTGCGGAGGCGATCCTGAGGTGCAAAGTCCTAATAGAGGCGCAAATCCAAGCACACAGGAGGGGAGACGTCGGGTTTCTCGGGAGAAGGGGAACCATGACCGCCGGATAGAGAGAGAGAGAGACAAATGGGACAGAAGTTGCATTCAAGTTTCAAGTTTCAGCTGGCTTCATTTTCTCTTTATTCCTCTCCTTTTTCTCTTTATTCCTCGTCATCGTAGGGCCATTAGAAGTTGGACATTTTGGCAAAGAGAAAGCCAAGAGTGAAGGAAGAGGGGAAGATCAACAGGCAGCATGGGTGTTCTTTCTCTTCCTTCACAAAGACAAGACAAGCACAGACAGCCACCTGAGGAACAAAACGTATTGACTGTACCGACCGATCGATCGATCAAGAACATCCAGGCACCTTCCTTCGTTTCGTTTGTTGTGGTGAGCCTTTCCGTGGGGAATCGGGGGGGGGAGTGGGGTGGGGGGTCGGTGGAGAGAGGGTAGGGAGGGACCCTGGGTGAATGGATGAATGGTCGGATGGATGGATGGATTGATCGATCGATCGATCGATCGACAAAAGCGAAGAAATATCGACCAGCAGGTGTGCTGTATGTATGTCGGGCTGATTGTAAAACCGACGCGTGGTCTGGCTGACTCACTCACTTCGCGTGTGGGGGGTGGGGCCATGGGGCGGACCGGTCGGTCTTTCATCGTCATGCATGCGTTCTCCCTCCCTCTTTCCTTCTCTCTGTCTGTATGTATGTATGTCTCTCTGTATGTATGTATGTATGTATGTATGTATGTCTTCTGTCGATTCTTTCCTTGGCTTGGGTAAACCTGCATAGATGTCTCTTTAGTCTGACGTTTGCTGCAAGAAGCGAATGAAGGAGAAAGCCAAAAGAATGAAATAAACGTGCAACGAAAAAAGAACAGACAGAACTCAACTCACTGACTCGCCTACCTACACTCTCACTTTCATGAGGTTCGCGAAAGAGTTCGCGTGAAAGACAAAACAAAAGATTAAGAGAGGACGGCAAGCAAAGGAACAAAAGAAAGATCGACAATCTCTTCTTCCTTCATTTCAACGGATGGGAGGCTGAGCGTTCTGAGAGTTCAGTCCTTCTTTCCTTCCATTCCACTCCATTGCATGTGCATTCCAGTGCGTTGTCGCGTTACCTGTCCATTGCATGTGTTTGCTTCTTTCCTGTGAGACAGGAGGGGGGAGAGAACACAACTGGAGACAAGAGCAAGAAGAGAAAGGGCATGCAGCTTCCTATGCAGGTATATAGGCGGGTGGGTGGGCACGAGAAGAGCTGGCCAATTGTTGTGTTTTACTTCGATTGGTCTGACACCTTGACTGTCCCCGCCCCTGCCCCACCTCCATCCCCAGAACGGAAGCAAATACAAGCAAGCGATCAGGGAAGTAGGTCATTCAGTCAGCCATCTAGCTAGCCAGTCAATCGGTTAGCCTGCACTGAAAGAAAGCGGACGAGAGAGAGAGAAAGTCGGAAAGCGGGACATACATGTGTCGGAAAGCGCCGACATGCAGAAAGAGAAAAAAAAAGCAGAAGGAAGGAACAGCAAGAACCAGACGGACGGACCGCCATGCCTGCCAGCGCTGGCTGCTGCTTTGACAATGGAGGGATGGATCGTCGTTGAGAGAGAGAGAGAGAGGGAGAGAGAGAAAGAAAGAAAGAAAGAAGGAAGGAAGGAAAGAAAGAAAGAAAGAAAGAAAGAAAAGAAAAAAAGAAAAAAAGAAAGAAAGAAAGAAAGAAAGAGAGAGAGAGAGAGAGAGAGAGAGACAGACAGACAGAGAGAGAGAGAAAGAGAGAGAGAGAGAGAGAGAAAGAAAGAAAGAAAGAAAGAAGGAAAGAAAGAGACAGAGAGAGAGAGAGAGACAGAGAGACAGAGCAACAAAGCGTCAATCAGATCGATGCGTCTGTCTGTGGTTCCTCCATGACCATGTGTTCATTGTCGGAAGTATGCGTCTGAATGTGCGTGGTCTCCTTTTCTATCCATGCTGTCTTAAGAGCTTTCTACCTGTTTGTCTGTTTGTCTAACTGATCCTCGCGGATCTTTGTGGGTGCATGTGCGCATCTGTTTGTTTGATCTTGTATGTCCGTTGTGTCCATCGTTTCTATTCCTCCCTTCCTCTGTCACTTCACCCTTCCGCCCATGTATCGAAATGAATGTCCCCTTAGTCAGTTGCGGGAGTGAAGACGCAAGAATCCTTCCTGTCGCTCCGGTGTTGACTGCGTTTGCTGTTCTTTCATGGTCTTGTATGTACCTCTCTGTTTGTCAAGTGCTTCTACATTGCAAGTGAAAACGTGCAGAGCTTCCTTTCTACCCTTCCCACTGCTTCCTGCTTCCATTCCTGTCGTTTTTAAATCTTTCTTTCTTTCTTCTTTCTTTCTTTCTTTCTTTCTTTCTCTCTCTCTCTCTCTCTCTCTCTCTCTCGCTCTCGTTTTTTTCTTGCCTTTTCGCCTTCCTCGACTTCATTTCTCCTCTCCGTAGTTATTCTTCCCCCTCTGTGTTTTGCGTTTGTTATTGGGGAACAAAATGTGTGGGGCCGGTGGTTCTGTCTTTCTGTCTTGTTGCTCACACACCAGCTGCAACGAAGGAAGGATCGCCACGTCATTTTGCGCGCGCGCACTGCGCGCGCGCACGCGTGTGTGTGTGTGTGTGTGTGTGTGTTTCTGTTCAATGGCAAAGTGGAGAAATACTGTATGGGCGGACAATTGGGCGGTAGAAATCAAATCAAAATGCAGAAGCGAATCAGTCACTCAGACTGATTATTCTGGACTGGGTGTAGGAAATCTACCTTTTTCAATGTTAGTCCCGCTCCCTCTCTCTCCCTCTCTTCCTCTTTCCATCCATACATATCGTTCTCCTCCTCTCGTGAATGAGTCGGTAGGTCAGAATGAAGGCACATGAACGAAAAAATAAATGAATCGATGCATCAATTTTCATGTGTCCTTTTTTTCACTATTTTGTTCTGCATGATTTTTTATATTCGCTCTTCATGATTTCATTCCGAGCCCTCGCGAGCCTTTCAGTCCTTCCTTCTCTCTCCACTCCCATTCTGCCCGTCCGTCTTCCTTCCTTCCTCCCTTCGGCAGCTTCGTTTCTTCTCTGCCTGTCTCCCTCTGTCGCTTCACCTTTCCGGCCGCGAGAGCCGAAAAAAAATCGAAAGGAGAGACAAAGAAGGAACGACAAACAAATCAATAGAGGTCGAGGCACAAAGGAACAAGATGCAGAAGCATCTATCTACGCAGAAGAAGAAGAAGAAGAAGGAGAAGAATCAGGCAGCCCACCGAGAGAGACAGCCCAAGCCGGGAGAATTGCAACTGGTCGATGTAAGGAGGGACACAGCACTTCGGATTGAAGCAAACAGACGAGCTAGCAGAGCACAGTAGACCAAGCACGTGCCCGGAAAGGAACAAGATTCAAAGCAAAAAATGAAGACGGACAGGACACGGCCGCCACCGCACTCACTGCACGTCGATCGCTGCTCTCTCTCTCTCTCACTCACTCGATTGGCGTTCGTTCATGTTCGTGTCGTGTCGCCCAGATGGGGTTAGAAGGGAAGGAAAAGAACGCGAGAAAGAAACGGGGGGGGGGGGCAAAAAAATTGTGAAGCAGAGGGAAAGAAGGAATTGAGGCAAATTCAGTTGTGCTTCCGTGCTGCATGACGACACCGCGTCAGTCGAAATACTGTGGGTGCACTGTATTGTCATGTCATGTAACGGAGAGTGAGTGAGTGAGTATGTGCATGCGCAATCAAGCCAAAAAGCCATGCAGTCGATTGAATTGACAAGAAAAAAGCGATGAACAAGAAAGACACATTTTCCCCGCTAGCTGCCTCGCCTGTCTGGTCTATCCGTCTGTGTGTGTAATCTCTATCTTTTTGTCTGTCCGTCTGCAAGTCTGACTGTCCGTCTCTGTCTGTCCGTCTCTGTCTGTCCGTCTCTGTCTGTCCGTCTCTTTCAGTCGAAGCGTCTGTCCGTCTTTCTGTCTGATTTCCTGCCTGAATTGGGCCCTGCTCGTTTTGGACTTAGAATGATTTCTTTCCAGTGCCGATTCAGGAAAGGATCAACCGATCGGTTGATCGAATAGTCGATGCGTGCGTCAAGTCCCCCTCCAGCTCTACCTAGGCAGAGAAGAGAAGTCGGGGGACGTCGGTCCAAAGTCTAAAGAAAGAAAGCAGACTCCAGCTGACTTTTGCATTTAGTCAGGCACAGCATGGACACGTAGGGTATGGATGTGTGCGTGAGCAGCAGACCCAGCATGCGTGCATGTACAACAGAGACAAGTAAGTGTCAAGAGGATCGATGGATGGATGGATGGATTGATCACTCAAAAAATCAGTCAATATCGGGGGTCTTGTGAAACTTGTGACTCTTTTGTACAAGACAGCTCGTCCAGAGCTGAAAACGTATGCATGCACCGTGTGGCACTCGAGCTGCATGGGAGGCATTGGGAGCGATTGTAAGGTGATTACTAAGCTCGTCATTACTCGTCATGCATGTCTGAAAGAAAGTGGAGCCATGCATGGTGACCTGGTGTGACAACACATCCATATATGGTACATGTACCGGCGTGGAAGGATGTGTTCAGTGCGTAACGCTAGCTGGATTTAGTACTAATAGTTCCTAATCTAGTTCCTAATAGTATTAAATTAGTTTAGTGATTAGTGATTAGTGGTGTCCTAGAGCACTGTATATAGTAGCATAACAGATCTACTCTTACAGCTAGTCTTACAGTCTTACTCTGAACTAAGCAACGGTGTTAAGAGTAACTTTGATGGTTTGAAATGTATGAGGGCTCGATTATCTACTAAATCAAATTAATTTTGAAAAGCAACTTCTGTGAACGAGTAACCATTGTACGCTTAGTACTATGCTGCGCTACTTCGCGGCCTAGTTCGCGGTCTAACGTAAGTAGCCAGATTCAGCCAAGAATGGGAGAATGTACTCGCATAGCCTAAGGAGAGGAAACGGAAGCCCACTCATCCGAGAAATCATAATAGAAAGGAAAAGGCTGTTGCACCTTGGAGGGATCAAGAATACAGGGAGGTTCAGAAGAAAATTAGATCTGCAGAGAGGGAGTGGAAGGAAGAAAAGGAACTTTGGGGGGACGAAGACGAACGGTGCGTTGCTAGGTGCCTTGCGGCAAAAAGAAAAATGAATAAGTTAAACAGAGAGAAAAGGGAATTAATAGCCAGAAAGAAGAGAAAGTACGCCACTCTACAGGGAGAGAGACTCGCGGAAGAAGCTGCGAAAGACCCTGCAGCCTTATGGAAATAGAAGAGAGAAAGATCAAAAGAAAGCTGAAAGTGGAAGTGAGGGAAAAAAGCCGTCCGCCTTTTCCTTTTCAAATTTTTGGGCCGATGTGTTCAGTGGAAATGGACTAGAGCCTCAAGAGAAGGACGAAACACCAGCTCCCCCCCCGGCACCTATCTTTTCTTTCGACAAATATAAGAAAACACTGAAGGCAATCGATCCGAAGAAGGTAGCCGGCCTTGAAGGAGTCTCTCCTGCGCAAGTAGATTTATGTTTCTCTTCCTCCCGACTGTCTCGTTTTCTCCTTTTCATTTTCTTTAATCTTTTCTTTTTTTTTTCTTTCTAGCCCGAAAAATAAAATTTTATTCGTATCGCGCCCGTTCTAAAAGGTCACGTGTCACCCTCCTGTGATGAATGGAGACCTATTTATATCGTTTGTCTCCTTGCAAAGTTGTTTGCACTGTTGATGGATGGCTAACTGAGAGAGTCAACAAAAATAGATAAAAGACATGGGATTTAGAAAGGGGGTAGGTACCCGGGAGGCGATAGCGGCTCTTCATGCTCCCTTGGCTTCAGCAATGAAAAGGCACAAAATTGAAACCCGGTCCGCTGCTTGCTGCTTTTGTAGATTTTAACAATTAAAGCATTTGACAGAGTACCGAGAAAGAAAATGATAGAGAGATTTAGAGAGGAGAGAGTTGGGGTGAGTTGAGGAGAAAGACATATACATGATTCATTCTATGTATATGAATGTGTGGGGAAGGGTGGATAAGTTGGATTGGGTCTTTCCTGAAAGTGCAGAGGTGAAATAGAGGGATCCACTTTCTCCTCTTCTTTTTCTTTTGTTTATTAATAATATTCATTCTGCTTTGAGTGTTGAAGAGAAAGAAGTAGAAAACGGTCTGGATGGGGAATCAGATACGGAATGATCCGATGAAAGACAAGGGGGGGGAGAAGGTGGAGAGAAGACGAAAAAGAATGAAATAACAGAGCGGCGACCCCGCATTCCTGAGGAGGTAAGATTGGCGGACTTACTACTTGAGAGCATAGATTACGCAGACTATCTTGACAATGTTATTTTTACTCACTCTAAGACTTCTTCTGACCTGTAATGGCGTTTGGACCGTTTAGCCTCTTATTATTAGGAACATGGGTTGAAAATGAATTTAAAGAAAACAAAAGTTCTTGCACTCTCAGGTTCAGGAAAAGAAATAGAAGGGGAAGTGACTGTTGAAAGCAAGACAGTTGAACGTGTAGAAAGCTATAAATACCTGGGGTGTCATATGTTTGAGAGAGGGGACCCAAGAAAGTCAGTCAGGGACCGACTTGAAAGTGCTGAACGCTGTTTCGGAGCAGTGATGGGCACTTGTTCATCCTTAGGTGCTTTGCCTCCTCGATGCAAAGTTTGTTTACTGCAGGCGCTCTGGGAGCTGGTGGTAATGTACTCACTGGAAGCTTTGCTAGTAAGTCAGAGAGATATTGCAGCACTTGATGCATTGCAGCTTCGATTTGTACGCTGGACGTTCCGTTTGCTCTGTAACTCTTTCAAGGTGCTAACTTTGGTTTCGGTTGGTGTGCGTCCCATGAGGGAGATTCTTTCTTGTCAGTTAGGGGGTTTCATAAAAAGTATAAAAAGAACAGAAAGGGAGGTTCTTCAGGCAGTTTGGGATGTATTGCACAGATCGCTGACCCCGGCATAGTCTAATTCAGCTAGTTGCATGCTTCAGACAATTGTACCAGATCTTTTAAGAAAAGAAAGCCAGAGAGTCTGAGGGAGAAACGAAACAAATAAATGGACACTCAGGCAGAAAGCAAGGGAAAGGGAAGCCTCAGAATGGTTGTCTGAATGGTTGCATGACTTCAAAACCCGTCGATAACTCACCCGTTCATGTGGCATCTATCTATGCAGCTCCCAATTAAATAATTTTCAGATAGAGAACCGATTGCATCAGTGTCTGACCATGTTGCTTTTAAAGGGAGGGGTTAAAAAGGGGTGGGGGGGTGGGGGTCTTGCGTGCCACTAACACTTAAATAGATTTTTACATGGCTTCATAACCGTTCTAGTAACCGTTATACAGCCCAAGACCATGCTGGAGACCGTGGACACTATACTGTTTAAAACAAGTTTTGAGCTAGATTTTAAGCTTACCAGACTAATACCATTTATTAAAATGTTGTAGTTTAGATCAGAGATAGTAAAAGTTTGTCTGCTAGCCCGGCGGACGCCATGGCCTCCGCACCCAGCTCCGCGCTACTCTGTGCAGCATGCAGCAGTCCTGTTATTTCTGCGACAAACTATTATATTATGATAGACCTTGACTCGATCACTTTGAGATAGAGAGGTCACATTCGTCGGAGAGCTAAACCAGAGGAGCTAACTAAATGTCAGACTCCTACTGTATATATAGGTTTAATATTATATATTAAACTCATAAGATGTCATATAGGATATATCAAATATGTTTCACCCACAGTTCGATCAAGGAATACCCACCGTCTACTGCTAGGTCTAGTATCAGATATCGGCTTACACCGATATATATTGTACATAGTAAGTTCAAGAATTGATAAGTGATAAGTGATTTAATTAGTGATGCCCCTAGGTGATCTTGTAGGTGATGCCCCAATATAATACGTACCGTATAGCTACTAGCTAGTATAGCACACTGTCGCTGCGTTGGGTCAATCACAATTTGGAAGCATAAGTTTCAATCAATCAATTTCTGAATTAAAGACTAGAATTTAAAGTACGTCGTACAATTATAAATACCGCTACTATAGTACATCCGTTTCCAATTCAGACCAAATCTTTGATAAAATTCAAGTTTGACTCCTAGTTTGACTCATCAAACGGTGTATTTCACTGCACTGCGTCACTGGAATGCCGTGTCGTCAATGGGTCCTTGAATGGGAACAGGATCAGGGACTAGATCAGGGGTTACAATTGACTCCAACGTGGGGTGATGCACTTGCCCCATCATTCATGTTCATGAACAACATAGAGGCACGCAAGGACATGCATTAAGGAGGAACCTCAGTAGAACTCCCGAACTCTCGGCGGCTCCTTACTCGGAAGTTTTCTCCCAGCAAGAACGATCGCGACGTCTCTTTCAAGGGCAGACTCCATGGGAGATACTCCGGGTTTGTATCTTCTGATTGGCACCCCGTTCTTGTCTGCAGGCACGTTGATAGATGCTAGGATAGATGGGCAGACAAACGTTATGATTACTTTTCTTCGTCTCTTTTCACAGCTAGTCATGCAGAGAGGCACATCAACTGACTGTGCTTTTTTCTTTTTCTTTCGGTTTTATTTAATTTTCTGACAGACAGGAAGAGAGGCAGAGACGCAGGTAAACAAACGCACTAGAAGGAAGACAGGCAGACAAATAAAATGACAGGCAGTGACGGACGCGAGACAGTTAGTGACAGAAAGACAGCTGGAAAGACCCGGCAGCTTACACAACACAGAAGCTGATAGGTGATCACACGCCTTTGGTGTACATCGTGGGAGGGAAGGGGAAAAACTCTGAATGCGCACAGAATGACCAGTCAGCAGGACGACGTCGGAAGGCAAATCTATGAACCGAGCGATCCAGGTGTCCTGCATGACTGTGGGTCCTCCTCTGCATAGGGTGGGTGGGTGCATTATTGATGGATGCCCAGACAGACTCCGGAAAAACCGACTGACCTAGAAGGAACTTGGCAAAATTCCACTCTATCCTTCCTGCCATGCCCGGGTTTTCCATCAAGGTCCTGTAGAGGGCGCCTTGACGTGGTCCGACCTGAACCAGTTCTTTGTCAATCAACGGAAACTGCAGTCAGTGCAAACAAAGGCTAACTTAGCCGTTTGGGAGGGACCACTTTGAACCGAATGAAATCGGAGGGCAAGCAGCAACAATTCGCTGTCGGCGCACATCTTCAGAGCACCAGCGGAAACAAAGATTAATTTCCGTCCTTTTTCTCCTTGCCTCTTAAAGACCGACAAGACGTGAGGGAGGCAGGCCAACCGTTCCGTGTCTCCCGTGCGGAGAGACAGACAAACGAACAAATCGCGTGTAGACAGACAATGAAGAAAATCCACCCGCTCACCGACAGACTCTACCTATCGATCTCTTGACGGACTCTCCCTATCGATCTCTTGACAGACTCTACCTATCGATCTCTTCATTAATGTGGCGCTGTCATTATCTCTGTTCACATACCTGCTTCTATGTTTCATTTCTCCCCTCCCTGCTTGCGTGCCTGTCTAACCGAGGACCGATCTGACCGACCGACAGACAAACGGACAGACAGAGCGACCGACCTCCACGCCAAACCGCGCTTTCATGTTTTTCCGAATGTCTGGACAGTCCTCTGGCTCCTGCACGCAAGCAAGCACGCAAGCAAGCAAGCAGAGAAGATGATCGACGCATGCGCAGTTGAACGCTTCATGTTCTGCTTGTTTGTTCGATCGCCTACCTCCTAAATACTTTGTGTGTTGTCTCCAAATTTTTTCCTTTCATAAGTATGTCCATTGAAGTTCGAAATGCGAGGACGAGACGCGAAACTGGATGCACGGCGAGAAGGAACCGAAGGAAACATAACCACAAAAAAACGGTGAACAGGAAGAGAGGACGAGTCTAATTTGAGGCGAAGATCCGGCCGTCTCTCTCTCGACCTTTTGACCCTTCTTTCTTCTCCGTCCTTCTTCCACCCACCCACACCCCCACTGTTTCAGAGATACGCAATGGCCATGGCGCACCTGTCCTGCAAACTCATTGCTCGGAACTCCCACTATGTTCAGCCCTGCACGCACAACCAGAAGAAGAAGGCGGAGGAGATTCTCTGTCTGCACCGACACGATTCAGGCATTACGACTTTCTCTTCTTTGTATGGACTGTCCGATCGCGAGAGTGCAGCGAAACCACCGGCCGCATTCTTTGATCCTGCATTTTTCGATACGGACTCATGAGACAAAAGTCCACAGGCCACACTTTTGTTTTGTGATTCGACCCCCTGTCCTGTCCTGAGGCTCTCTCGGAGCTGCATCGATTCAGAGTCTCGATGCCTTCAACCTGGCTGGCTGGTCGTTGGAAAGGGTCCAGGCCTCCCTTCCACAAGCCTCACGCAGTTTTGTTTGTAGCCTCTCGTCAAACTATTAATATTAGGATGCACTTTGGTTTTTCAACGAACGTCGCGTCATAATATGTCGAATTGGTTCTTTCTCCATCACTTTCTCATGCGAACCTTTGTCGTGATATTTCTTGTACATCTGGACCAGATCTTCGTAGTTGCCTGGAGTGAGGGCGCAGGCGGAGGCCACGTTAACGAGAAGGGTGGCCTTGGGTCCGAGGAAGTCCCCCATCTTCTTGGGTTTGTCCTCGAACGTGATGGGCACGTCTGCAACGCTCTTGACGACCCCAGAAGGAGGGGACGAATCCGAAGCCTCGGCAATGGAAGGCAACAAGCTGAAGGGTGACGAGGCAAGGATCGGGAGGGACGCGACAGAGAGAGCTGAGGAGAGGCGGGAACGACGGGAGACGGCTGGTGAAGGAGACAGCCGCAAAAGCGCAGCCTCTTCCTCCCACCCTCCGTCTGCCCCTTCTATCAAAGGCTCCACAGGCTGATGCCGAGAAGCAAATAAGGAGGAAGGGCCGAAATGCTGCAAGGGCCTGCGAAGGCCTTCAATCGAAAGGCGGAACCCGTCGGAGACGGCAAAGAGCAAGAAAAAGACCCGATGTCCGTTCTTCATTCTTCCCATTTTATCCCACTCTCAAAACACGCGCAGCACTTGCAGAATCGGTCAGCAGATTTGAGAATTGCCCTCTACCCTGTACGGATCTCCCTTCGTTGTGTAAATCGAACTAAGCAACTTAGTGTCGATCGATCCATCTTCCCTATCCCATCGAACTTGGAGATAGATGATCGATCGATCGTGGTCCTCCCCACACAAAACGCTTTCCGGGGCCAGTGCGTATCTTCACAGAGCAAAAGATCTCAAACTGCATGCCGTCTCCTGAGTTCGGCAGCCTCTCTTCCTCACACTCCTGCGACCATCTCACAAGGGGCCGGGAGAGAAGGCTAAGCCCATTCGCGTCTGACTACACGTGCCACACAGACAGACAGCGACGGTCCATGCTTTGAGTGCACAGTTGGCTCCAAAATGCTATATATGAGTCAAGATCGCATGGTGGAGGCCTTGAACGTCTTTGCCTGATTCAAGTGCAAGTGCCCGTGCATGTTTGACTGGCGGTTTCTTCGCTGTCCCACTGTCTTCTGCTCTTCCAGTTGTTCAGCAAAAGACTGCATCACTGTGTACTGACGCTGAGGCTTTTCGTACAGACACCGATTGCCTCGGGGAGTACTTGATTGGTAGTTTTTGAAACGACTTCTTCACTCCCCTAAAACGGGCGGGAGTCTCCTTCTCTTTTCACCTTACTGAAGCAAAGGCACGTCGTACCCGCAGGACAGAAGCATCTACCTGTCTCTTGCCTCCTCACAATGCAGCCGCATCACCACCGTTCGTCTCTGAAACAACAGAACAAGCCCTTCAAGGGTGCTACTGGAACAAGGTCAGGGCTGACGGGGAAGAGAACCCCATTGAAGACCACACACCAAACAGAGCAAAGCAAGGCAGAGAGAACCAACTTTCTCAAACAGCAGCGGGAGAAGAAGAAAGCCGAGATTCTCGACAAGAAAAGACTCCAGACAGATGCCCCTGTTGTCCCTCCTAAAACCGTCGTCCTCCTCTCCTTCCACCATTCTGCTGACGCACTCGCAACAAAGAAGAAGATTCTCTCTGTGCTTGCGTCAGACCCCCAATCGGATATTCAGCTTGGCAACCTTGACGCCCTACCCTCTCATCAGCTGCACACAGTGCTTCTTCCCCCATGGGCCCAACCGACTCAATCGGGGGAATCGAAGAAACAGAGAGCCTCATTCATAGATGCACCTCGAGACATCATGGCTTCCCTTGATATCTGCAAGACCGCCGATCTGGTCGTGTGTGTCTTCTGCAAGGGATCGCTCGAGGATCCCGCCCTCGACCCTCAGGGCTATAAGAGCCTCACAGCTCTGAAGCTTCAGGGCCTTCCCGTGTGTGTGGGGGTCCTCAACGGGTCGGAAAACTTGATGATGAACAAAAAGCAGCAGGGGGAAAACCGAAAGTTCGTTCAGAGATATTTCCAGTCGGAATTCGGGGACGACAAGTCAGTCAGTCAGTCAGGCAGTCGCAGGGCAGCCTCGCATTCGATTCCTTCCAAACAAAGGGAGAGAGAGAGAGAGAGAATGAATGTACCCAACCACGCAATCAATGCCCCATCCATCCATCCTTCCATCCAAGGGAGGCTCTTCGTTTTTTATTGGATCTCTCTGCCCTTCTCTCTCTTCTCTTCTTTTCCCTGTTTAGATGATAGATTTCTGCAGTTCTTTGTGTCACAGTCAGCTCTCTTCTTGTGTTTGCCTGCCTTTTCGTTTTCGCTACGACCTTGTTCCTTCCTTCCTTCCTTCCTTCCTCTGCTTTCTTTCTTCTCTCTCGGGCCCTCGTTGTGACCTGACCGCCCATCTGCCTCAGAGGTTTGCTTGCTTGACAGAGAGAGAAGCAAATCGACACACACACACAGAAGAGGGGGGTTGGGAAGGCACCCAGGACCATACAAACACATCCTGCATGCCCTGTATTCCTCTCCTGATCTCCCGTACTTTGCGGAATTCGACTTTCTCACCAGGGATTCTTCAAACGGGTCCTGTCTTCTCTTTCCTTTCTTTTGTTGCATTCTATTTTATTCTGTGCGTGCAGGAAGTTTTTTTCTCTCGACTCGGAGGGTGACGTCAAGACGCTTGTGCGCTCGCTGGTCAACCTGACACCCAAGGCACTCACCTTCAGACAGGACAGAGGCTACATGATGACAGCAGAGCCTCCCCTTTACGACCCAGAGACGAAGGTTCTTCGGTTGAGGGGGTCAGTCCGGTTTTGTTATTTGACTCGGGAGAAGGAACGGCGGGGGGGGGAGGCAGATCGAGAAAGAAGGGAAAAGGTAGAAAGAGAAAAGGGAACAATGAAACTTGGAAAGGAAGCGAAGCAGAAGAATGTTTTGAGTCTTTCTTCCTTGTAAATAGATTTTGTCTCTCTCAGAAATATGAGGGCGGTCAAGGCGAGACTGCGGTGATAGTTTCTTTCAAGACCGGCCACTGGATGCCTTTCTTGTCTTTCTTCGGTCTCTCTCCCCCCCCTCCCTCATTGCACAAACAAGTAGACTCAACGAAGCAACTTCTCTTTTTGTCCATGTGCAGATACGTGCGGGGTAGCGGCTTCTCCGTCCGTCACCCAGTGCACGTGACAGGTTACGGTGATTTTCTCTTGACAGGAATTGTTCGCTCAAGAGACCCCTGTCCCCTGGGAAGAAGGGAGAGGGAGAGCAGAAGAGGGGGGAGAAAGTCGGACGGTGGAGCTGCGGAGGTCAGACACCAAGGAAGGCCGATAGGGTGGGCGAGAAAAGAGAGGGGGAATGCTGAAAGCAGCCTGGTGCGACATGGGAACGAGGAAGGGGGAGATGATGGCACACAGCTGAGGAGAAGTGGAGTGGAATCTTATTACTGTCTGCTCTTTTTTTTCATTGGATTCAGGGCCTTTTCACGGTTTACCTTTTTTTCTTTGAGTTTTTCTTCCTCTGTTTCCTTTCTGCTTATGATGTTCTTTCTATTTTGCAGATGGAGGATGTTCCTTCGTCCTCTTCCTCTTCTTCGTCTTCCGCCTCTGCGTTTGGTGCCGGTTTCGGGGGAGGCATGGAGGTTGACACCGACTCGGGTGCTGCGGCAGGGGGTGTGGGAGGGGGGAGGGAGGGAGATCAAGCAGGGACTGTGGTTGAAGAGCTGGACGTTCTGAGAGCCCCTGAAGAAGTGGAGGTGGAAGAGCAACAGGGGGGCTGGGCTACTGCTGCAGGGACTGCGGCTGCATGGTTGAGGGAATTGCGGGACGAGTGGAAGTGCCTAAGACCTTATGATCCGCTCGCAGGTCGGTCAGTTGAGGGGAGGAGGATGACGATCATTTTACTAGAAGATTGTGTACGCACTCATTCATACAGACGTACAGCTGATCTCTGTACCTTCCTTTGATTGCCTCGATCGATCGATCGACCGAAAGACAAAAAACAATTGATTGATCGGATGTCATGCAGGCCAGCGGGGACACAGAGACTGACCTTTGTTTGGTTGTTTGCGTGTCTTTCTGCCTATCGGTCTACCTGTCAGTTTATCATGTTCGCTTCTTCGTTTGCCTGACATGTGGGAGTAAATAAAATCTTGCAGGCGACCAGACCTGGCCGACTGAGGAGGAGATGAGGGAGGCAGAGGAGCAGCAGCAGAGGCAGCAGCAGCAGAGACGCCGAATGATCCGTGTGCCCAAGGGAGCAGACGAGTACACGCGGGCCTGGTTGGCAGAGGAAGTCGACGTAGGCGAGGCAGGTGAAGATCCTTCCAAAGAGAGGGAGAGAGAGACGAGGGGGATGGATGACCAATCCCAGGAGGGGGATGAGGGGGGGATGGAGATGGAAGAGGGAGAGGATGACGATGATGAAGAAGAGTGGGAGTTTGAAGCTGCAGGAGCGGCGGGGGGAGCGCGGGCGGGAGGCGAGCAGGATATGGGAGATGAGAGCATGCAAGGGATGACACCCGAGCAGGCAGCCGAGGAAAAGTGAGTAAGTGAGTGAGTAAGTGAGTGAATCAGTCTATCTGTGTTCTCTCCACCTTTCGGCTTTGTGCCAGTCTCTCCTTCCAGACAGGTGTGTGTGTGTGTGTGTGTGTGTGTGTGTGCAGAAGTGTGGGTGGGTGCCGGTAGGCTTTTTTTTTTTGTTTCTCTCGCTGACTCTCTGTTTGTTTCTGTTCGGTGTGAATGCGTGCAGGAAGCGGCAAAGGCAGGCTGAGCTCGCGGAGAGATCCGCAGAGGACAGAGAGTTCCCTGATGAGGTCGACACGCCAGTCGACAAAGCGGCAAAAGTACGGTCAGTCGCAGTAGACACACACAGACTGATCCTCAGGCCAACACGAAGACCAGATAGACAGAGAGAGATGTATGGAGAGGAAGATAGAGAGAGATAGAATCTGGAAAGAGAAAATGAGAAAGGCAAAGTTCAGAGAAGTTTGGTGTTCTTCAGCTCATATTGAATCTCTGTGGCATCTCTTCTCTCGTTGGTCTCCCTCCCACACTTCGACTCTCCTCACTCTCTCCGATCTCTCACTTTTCTTGTGTTTCTTCTGTGTGGGTGTTTTGATTCTTACAAATGAAGGAACACACAAAACAAGAAAGAAAGAATTGAAGTAAGTAATGAAGAAGGGGAAAAACCGTCAACTCTGTCTCCTTGCATTCGCCTCTGATGAACCCATTCCTCGATTGACTCTCTCTGGCTGTGTGTGTGTGTGTGTGTGTGTGTGTGTGTGCAGTTTCCAAAAGTACAGAGGGTTGAAGTCTTTCAGGACCTCTCCTTGGGATCAGTATGAGGATCTGCCTGTCGAGTACTCACGGGTTTTCGAGTTTGAAGACTTCACGGTGAGTCGACGAGACGGCAGGCACCGTTTCGTTCTTCCGTCGTGTTAGGTTTTGGTTCTGCTGTTGTGTTGTGGGGTGGATGAAGATGAGTGAGTGAGTGAGTGAGTGAGTGAGTGAGCGACTGAGTGAGTGAGTGAGTGAGTGAGTGAGTGAGCGACTGAGTGAGTGAGTGAGTGAGTGAGTGAGAGAGAGAGAGAGAGAGTGAGTGAGTGAGCGACTGAGTGAGTGAGTGAGTGGGCCTACTCGAGTGGGCGTACTGGAACTTGACTGAACGCCCTGAGGGGCAAGCAGAGGCCAAATGAACACAGAGTAAAAGAAGGAAAGGGCACTTAATTAAAAAAAAGTATCATTCTTTGTGTCAGTGAATCACTTCATTGGGTCGACTCTTTTGGTTGGAAGTGGGGCGATGCGTGTGCACGTCTGGTTACCTGTTTCTGCCTCCTTCCCTCTTCCTCTTCTGCTCTCTCTCACTAGAAGTGTGCACCCATCTGCGTAGGTCCAGCTCTTGCCTGTTGTTTGATTTCTTCGTTTTTCTTTTTCTCTTTCTCCCTTTCTGCCCTCTCTTCCGTCGGTCTTTTTTTTCTTGTTTCTGCTTTGCAGGCCACATGTAAGGCTGCCAGGCAACGGCTCCTGTACGACTGCAGAATGGCAGGAGGGGGGCTCGGGTGCAGCGGTAAGTTTTTGTTTTTCTCTCCCGTCGTCTGTTGTCTTCTCTTCTCTTCTCTGCAACCCTTTTCTCTCCCAGCATTTGTGTGCTTAACAATGGTCTGCCTATCTGCCCCAGACGTTTACCAAAAGTTCCTTCAGTCTCCCTCCCTCCCTCCCTCCGTGGTGACCTCCCCCAGGAGGTGTACGTCTTTCAGAAAGGCCCTTTCTCGGCGGTTGGAGGAGGAACCTGGAAGGAGGGGAGGGGAACAGGGATGGTGGTGGGTTGTTTAGTGAGGATGGATGGTGGACGAGGATGGAGGGAAGTGTCAAGGTGCCTGAATTTATCGGTGGCGGGTTTGTGTGTGTGAGAGTGTGGCTGCGGCGTTGCCTATGTGCAGGAGTCTTCTGTGAGCTGGTGCTTGCCCAGGTTTCTCCAGAAGTCGGACAGAGGGCAGCGTCTCCTTCTGCTTTCGGGAGCGCACTCCCTTTTCCCCTCGTTGTCTCCACTCTCTTTCCGTTCGAGAGGAAGGTCACAGTAGTGCACTGCAGGTGGGTGTGTGGGTGCATGGGGACCCTCTTTGCTTTTCTTTGGGTCATTCAGCTGAAAGAGTTTTGTCCGAAATTCCTTCAGCTTTCCCGGTTGGTTCAACATGCTCTTTGACGTCTCTTCCTTCTCTCTCTCTCTCTCTCTTTCTCTCTCTGTGTGTGTGTGTGTGAGTGTGTGTGGGCGCCCGCGCGTGCTCGCTTGCCTCTTACTTCCGTCTCATTTCTCTTGTCTCGATTTTTGTCTCTCTCTGCAGAATGCAGCGGCATGGCGAGTTTGAGGAACCAGTGAAGAGCAAGGATCCCGTAATGGCACACGTGGGATTCAGGAGGTTCGTTCGGTGGTTTAGGGGGGGCGTTCTGAAGGGGGCCTTTGAGCTGTCCATCTTGAGTCGTTTCTCATCTCCATGTTTGTCTTTCTCTCTCATTTTTTCTGCTTGTCACCATCCATCTGTCTTTCTCTTTGCGTCCTCTTTCTCTCTGGCAGAGAGAGAGAGACATCCTTTCTCCTTTCCCTTTTGCTTTCAGGTTCCCTTGCTCTCCTCTGTACTCGAGCCACTCGACCAGGAAGACACCGAACGAGAAACACCGATTCCTCAGGTGGGGGGAAGAGGGAGGGATGAAGTCTGAGAAGAATTGCGCGCATGCGTCTTGCCATGTTCTCCCGTTCCTTGTTTCTCCGTCCGATTGTTTGTTCGTTCGGCTTTTCCTGGGAGCTCTCTACGTTCGCAACTAAAAATGAGTGTAGATCGAAACTTGTCTTGCATTTGTTCTTTCTGAACAAAAGAAGGGACTTTCTGGACAAGAGGCAAAAGCGGAGTGGGTAGCTAGGCAGCACGAAAGTTTCTCTGCCTGTGCGCACACGTGTGCGTTCATGCGTTTGCGTTGATCTGTGTCTCTGTTTGTGAGTCCTGTTTTGCTGCCTTGGTTCCTTTTTTTATTCCTTCGTTTCTTTCTCCCCACAACAGATTCCTTCACCCTCACGCGACGACAGTCGCATCGTTCTACGCTCCCGCCTGCATCCCGCCGTGCCCCGTGATGCTCTTCAAAGAGTCTGAAGCGGGTGGGTAGGCAGAGTGGGCATGCAGAGTGATGCAAGCAGGTAGAAGGAAGGATGCAGAGATGTTCCAGGCCGGGAGACAGCATGAAGGGGAGAATGCAAAAATGAGAGAGAGCCTAAGGATCTCTAGGAAGGTAGAGGGAGAGCGGAGTGGACCTGGCGTTGTTTTTGTCTGTACTTGTTCCGGTAGTTTTTCTGCCCTTCTTTATCTGTCCTTTCTTCAGTTGTCTTCCCTTTTTTCTTTTGCTTCCCAAACTGCAAGAGAAACAAGAGAAACAGAAGTGACCCTGTCCAACCGTCCTCGTTCTTCTTCTCTCTCATCTCTATCGCCCAGGAAGGAAATGGCAACTCGAATGTTGTGCCTAGCTCCATCCATACATTCCCTGTCCGCGTGGTTCCCTCTCTTCGTGTCTGCCTGTTTGTCTCTCTCTCTCTTTCTGTGTGTGTATGTGTGTGTGTGTCTGTCTGCCTGCCTGCCTGCCTGCCTGTCTGTCTGTCTGTCTGTCTGTCTCTGTCAGGAGAAACCTCCCTCGCTGCTTGGGGTTCTCTCCTTCCCTCTGACCCGAACCGGTTGATCATCAAGAGAATCGTCCTGACGGGACTCCCCTTCCGTGTGCACAAGTCGAGGGCTGTGGTCAGGTTCATGTTCTACGCCCCTGATGACGTGAGGTCAGTCGGTCAGCCTGAGAAGAGAAGAGAAAGGCCTCCAGAGTGAAGAAGCGTTCATTCCTCTGCCTCATGAGAGAGACTCTCATGCGGGTCTTTCCCCTGACGAGTTGAAGTGACTGAATGTGCTTCGATTCTGCATTTGCTTCTTGTCCGTTGCAAGCAACGGTTCCTCCCTGGCTCTTCAATGACTTCTACAAGCTTTCTCACTCATCCTAACAGCTCGCAATGCAAATTCGAAAACGGATCCATGACCTGTTCGCAGTTTTCCCTCCCTCAAGGTTTTTCTCCGTCGTTCTGCGGCGACATTCGACGCCTCTTTGTGTGTCTGTGAGAAAGAGTGTGTGTGTGTGTGTGTGTGTGTGTGTGTGCCTGCGTGTCTGGCCAGGTGGTTCAAACCGGTCGAGCTGCACACGAAGAAGGGCCTGAGGGGGCACATCAGAGAACCTCTGGGGACTCATGGGTACATGAAGGCGAAGTTCAACAACAGAATGGCACAAAATGACACAGTCAGTCACTGAGCCAGCCAGCGTCAAATGAAGTGGAAGTGGAAGGATTAGGAGTAGAGGGAGATGTTATCCCACCGTCCCCGTCGTTCCTTTTTTGGATTCTTTCCCGACTCCCCTGGTTTTGCTGGTTTCTTTTCAGAGCATGGGTCTCGCTGGAGCAGGACAGGGAGGGGAGAGGAAAGGGAGACGGGCCAAGTCTCTTTCTCTGTTCATGGGTTGGCACAGCCAGAAAATACTGGGAGAGGATTGTGTCAATTGACACAGGATGTTTCTGACGCACGAGGTCGCTTTGGCTCTTTTGGGCGTGTCTTTAAATTCCTCTCTTTTCCACGTCTAACTTGCTCTGCTTTGGTACATTGAGTGCGTACCCTTCTCTATAACGGGGTGTCGCTGTCCAACTGTGGGTCTGCCTTCGAGGAAAGATATCCTCAGATCTTTGTGTCAGTCGATGTGTATCTGCGTGTGGGGCTTTGTCGTTTTCTCCGTGATTGCAGATCTGCATGGCCCTCTACAAGCGCGTCTTCCCCCGCTGGTTCCCTCCTGCCTGGGGAGGGATTCCCGACAGCACCCCGGAGGCCCACCCAGAATGCTGAGGGAGGCCTTGAGCATACAGGCATGGTGGGAGCACAAGGAAGCCGGATGGGCCGGGCTTGGGGCCAGTGTGGGCCTGGGTGCCTGTTGTATTGGATTCGAGACTAGAGGAATTGATGAAAGATGTTGGCGCAGGCTCATTATACGCACTGTATTACGCAGCAAAAGAGCTTCAAAAAACCGCGTAACTCAGGGGCAAACTCGAAGCCTGTTAAAACTAGAGTGAGTGTCTCTGAGCATAACTTGAATTACTGAGAAATGGCTCAAGTTTACATTAGTGTTTACAACTGTACGTTTACAATTAAATCAATAAAGACTCAGTCAATTATATTGAAGTTCTCTGACTGTTCCAAAACTGAGTTAACCTTAGTTAACCTCGATTCAGAGGCTTGATTCGCCGCTTGAACTTTAAGTCGGTCTTTTTAGATTTGGTTAAAAGATTGCATCATTGCAATGTAGCGCTCGGCAGTGTAATAATTCAAAACAGTTTTGTTTCAATGCAAAGTTTAATTATTCCTTTTTATTTTTTGTATGAAAGTCCGCATGGTTCTACATCGTTCTTGAATATGTATTAAAGTAAGCATAAGCTTAACTTGAAGAATATCAGTAAATCCGTAAATGACTGCATACTACTGCATAATATATACACAGTCCCGTTAGGAATAATGATAGTAGCGGCCGCCCGGGTTACCAATTTCACGGTTACGGTAATAGTTTTTAGTACCATGACCATGGTAGTGGTAGTATTGCATATTTTTCATAATATTAGTCAACTTTAAACCTGTTTTACCTAGTTTTATCATCAAATCTAGAATCAACAGAGGCTACAGAGTAAACACCAATGCTGCTAAACTTTTAAGTCTGAGATATTAGTCTATCTCTATGAATGATAGCATTATGATGCTGCAGTATGAGCGTTGATTGTTCAATTGTGCGATAATGCATGCAGCATACTATGAATGTCTGAACTGTGTGGACCAGACAGTCGAGGTCACTTAGTGAGGCCTGTCAGGGCTGTGCGAGGCGTCGACCTCTATACTTAGCTCAGTGTGTTGAGCAACCGTAACTGCACCTCCTCACGAGAGGACCAACATCATTAATTGAATGAGAACTGCATAAGCCTGCCGTACAAGGCTCGGCTTCGGTATGTCTGCGATGCACCACATGAATAACTGTGCAGTGACTGCACTTCCGCTTTGACTCGAACTCCAACGAATGTGACATTGGGGGATGACTGGAAGATCGGTATATCGCTGCCTTTCTACCCAGACTTATGCGGCCGGTCAGCCCTGAAATGGATGTGTGGCTTACCTCTTCCGGCCAGGAGGGAAACACAGAAAAGAAAAAAGCAGAACAAAGAATGAAAGAATCAAGAAGCGAGCCGTAAAAACACAGGAAACAAAAAAGAAGAACGGAGAATGAATGAAAGAATAATGGCTGACTGAGAGGAGAAAGAGGGGGAAAGAAAAACTTCACTGCACTACGTCCCACGATAACACAAAAAAACCGAAAACCGCCAGACACACTGAACAGTAAACTAGGAAGAAACAGACTACTCAGTCTTAACAAATTGAATGTATCCCAGTTTCCCATGTACAGTGAGAAAGCATTGATCACTGCCGAGCTGCAGCCTTCATCAATTGTCCGTCTGCTCTGACAGGGGACAGAAGAGAAACGATTCTAGAATTTTGACCACAAGTAAGGTTGACCTTCGTTTGAAAATTGACTTTCGAAAGTTGAAACGTATTTGAAGGAGATAGATTTGTGCGAGGCAAAGAGCAGGAGTAGAGGCAGCTGCCGCTCATATGAGACAGCTGTATCTAAGATTCAAGAGTATCAGGATGGAGAAGGGGTATTGTTATGTGATGCTTAGACTGCTTTTCACCTGCTTTCACAGAGGGTAGCACTGATTACCATAAGGATTCACTGGCCAGCAGCAGCCATGTACATCTTCAATTCGTACAGAGGAGGAATAGTGGTGATAGCAAGGGGGGAGGCAGTGATGACAGTCATGCTCTGTGAAGAAAGGGCAGTGTAAGAAGACCTTTTATCAATGTCCGTCTACGCAGTAGCCACCACCCCTGTTCTGAGAGAGCTGAGAAACAGGAGGAAGCGGCGAGGGAGGAGGATAAGGGACAGTGCCTTCGCAGACGATATTGCAGCAGGGTGAGGGAAAGCAGCGGAGGCCATTTTGTACTGGAAGGACTTGAAGGAAGTAGGCCCTTTGAAAGGAGTGCACCCGTGGGCAACGAAGACAGTGTTTATATTGAAGGGAGGGGCAGAGAAAGTAACGGAAGCGGAAGAGGCCTTCAAAGAGGCGGGGTTAGAGGATATTGTAGTGACTGCAAAAGGAATTAAAGAGATATTTCAGTGCATAGGTCGGAACAGAGGAGGGAGAGAGAAAATATATTGCAGAGAAGGCAAGGGAGTGGGCAAAGGCCATAAACGATCTAGCCGGTGCAGCAGAATTCCACTCCCATGAAGCGTATGCTGCCGTCTACCGATCCCTTCAAGCAGAGTGGATGACATTGTATACCGAGGCCTTCGAGTCTCTCCAGAAGTAACCGCAGAAATGCAAGCCATAGAGGAGGCCCTGAGAGAAGACTTTCTGCCCAACCTTATGGGAAGGGAGGTGACAGAGTGGGAGAGAAAAGCGTGGGGGTTGCCAATGAAAGACGGAGGACTAGGTCTTATTCCACCAACAGAAGCACAGCAGGCAGGAGACCCCTACCGGACGTCAACAGAAGCAGCGCACTGGCTGCGTACAGCCATGTCCAAAGATGCAGCATACAGAAAGCCCCTTCACATGAAGGCAGTCAGAGATGCAAAAGAAAGATATGAAGAGCAGAAGGAGGCATGGGTGGAGCAAACGTTCAAAGAGTTGCTAGACAAAGCGGCAGAGTCTGAGGGAAGAGCAACACCCATACACTATATCAGATGTACGCATTGCAGAGACAGAAGGAGGGGAAAGCAGGAGCCTGGTTAAACGTACTCCCGAGAGACTCTGAGAAAGACGACCTCTGTGTCTCTTGAGAGGAGTTTCGGGATGCCATGGTATTGTGGACAGGGATGGGGGTGAGTTACTGTGACGTACTAGAGAAATGTGATAGGTGTGGGGAAGAGTGGAGTATTAGACACGCGGAGCAATGCACCATAAGAGGGTTAGTACATATGCGACATAACGAGTTTGAAGAAGAAATAGGGGAGCTGTTAGAAGATACAGGGCACAAAGTCGGGTTTCTTCCCAAAATGAGAGAGGCCAGCGTCGGAGATGATGGAGAAGTGTTGGAGGGGTTGCCAATAGAAGGGGACCTCGATGGTAGATCACTCTTTACAAAAGGATGAGACATAGTGATGGATATAAAGATGTTTGATTACGACGCACAGTCATATCTGCATTAAGATATTCATACCACCTTTATACAGCATGAAACAGAGAAGAGGAGGACGTATGAGAAGCCGTGTAAAGAGTTAATGCGAGACTTCGCACCGCTTGTGATTTCGTTAGACGGCATGTTGGCTCCAGTGTTTCAAGCCGTGGTACAGAGAATTGTATGAGGGTTAGCAAGCAAAAACAGCTGCGTACCAAGCAAGATTGCAGGAGCAGTAAAAGTAAAATTGTAGATTGCAGCTATTAGGGGGGTATCAGCATGCATCAGGAGAGTAAGAGGAAAACGTTGTATAGTAAAGAAGGGGACGATGTCGCTCGAGACAGCGGGGGGCTTGGCGGCTGTCCAGGCACCAGAGGAGGACAACGACTGGGCTTAATCGAAGAAGCGATTCAACTAAACTAGTTAGAAAAACGTGAAATCGATTATTATACATATATGCAAACTATAATTCAAATATTTTTTTTTAAAAAAATTTTTTTAATCAATGCGTCACGCTTTTTTTGTATCCTTTGCCGGGGTTTTGGCCCAAACTACCATGGTAGTGGTAGGCGCCCTTGGGCTCCTAAGTTACCGCCCCATGGTTACCAAAGTGACAGTAACCTGCCGCCCCCCCAAAGGGCCCGGTAGTAACTCCTAACCGTACTTTGTAATAATATAGTGTGCATCATGAAGATTCACTGAAGAATGTTACACCGTTGCGTCTTCTATCAGATGATTGATATCCGCAGCATAATCCGCTCTATTAAAAATCATGTAGAAGTTTATTTAGCTTAACTTTACTTAACTTACTTTAGTTAACCTTAGCTAAGCTTATTAACCATAATAAGTTTAGCAAAAATAAGCTTAGCAAGATTACTGTAGTCCGTAGGCTGTTTCTCGCAAATAACTATGGTGTACTATGGTGTTTGACAGTGCGGTGTACCAAGGTGCGCCGTATCGAATTTTCTGAGTTAGGGTCGGCACCGTGGCTAAGGAGCAACGCTGCCAGTGCAGCCTGTCTCTGACGTTCATGATTGGTCTGTCAAATAAGGAGTGAACCCCGTTTCTGGGGCTATCTCATCCATCGGAAGACTAGAGCTCTTCACTACTCTCAGCGCGCGTGCGTCAATATTGCTTGCCCGTGAAGAGACGGCAGATGGGTCTGTCGATCAAGGCGATCTCGAGCTTCAATTCGTCGCAGATTCCCCGAAGTGTAGGAATGTGTAGGAGAAAGAATTTCATGCGGTCGTTCGAGTCGATATATATTTTATCGTTCTCCCTCGACCGACGCCCGAAGTTACCAACATTCCTTGTAGCAATCAAATGAATCAAATGATGGAAGTCTGAAGTATATCTGTGCGTCAGTAATGGACTCAGCAGTTGGATGTGCGAATCATGAGTTTCCGCCTGTTCGCTTTTTTCCATTTCCGTCTCCATTGCAGGAGTTGTGGGAGATCACTGCCCCCTCTCCACACGCATTTCTTCTCTCTCTGCGTTTCAGCATGCAGTAACAGCAGAATTCGTTTCTTTGAGGGGCGTTTGGAGAAGCCCCGTAGAGATGGCAACGCTATCGGTCACTCCCAAGAGATCCGTGTGGCGTCATTTGAGGTCGTGCCTGTAGATCCCGATCGGTCTCTGAGGGGGCTGCAGGATCGACGTGTTTTGAGTTTTTGTTCTTTTGCGGCTGATCCGGAGACGGAATTTCTCTCCGCTGCCGATGCCATGGACTCCTTCGGCAGTTCAACTGGACTGTGGGACTCTGAAGTTCTCTCCTTCGACCCCCATGTTGTCACACTGATGCTTGAGGGGCCTGAGGTTCTCGTTCTAGCCAATTCAACCGAACTTTCTGAGGCTCTCGTTATGGCCAATTCAACCGAACTTTCTGAGGCTCTCGTTATGGCCAATTCAACCGAACTTCAGGTAGAGCCGTCTCTTTCCGGTCGCCTGCGGAGACGTCGTCTCTCCTCATGGAGACGGGTGCGCAAAGTTGCGTCCAGAGGGGGGAGGGTGCTCTCATGGCCCATCAGATTTATTAGAAGAAGACTAAGGGGCTCACAGTCTGACTCACTCGAAGGAGAGAGAGACTGTCAGCCAGACAGTGTGACCTCACCATGCCAGCACATACATACTCAAGCAGAGAAGGGGGTGGGGGTTGGGAAGGGGAGTACTGGCCTGCTTCAACACGAACCCGAGCTAGACCGAGATAAACTTGGTTCCCCGCCCCCGCCCGGTCTGTCTCTGAGTGTGCCCGTCTCCGTGGCCGTTGAGGCTCTTACGGCCGTCGCACAGATTCAAAGTTGGGGTTCAGACTCAGAGCAGCGTGAGGCAGCCATCGACCGTCGATATTTGTGTCTGACCACTGCCCTGCTTAGTGCACTCCCTTGAAACTCTATGCTCGTCTGAGACCCCATGCGAGAGCCTGTTGAAGAGATGGATGAGGACCTTGGAGTCGGAGGGAAAAAAGAAAGATGTAGTGCGGGCATACCTCAAAGGAATCCGATGGGGCCCTGAGACGTGGTTTCTCTCTTCCGCTACAAGACCGAATTTGATCCAATGGACTGAGAGGCAAGTAGACCCCAAGTGGGAAAGAGACCGTAGAGAGAGTCTTACTCTTTGGAGAGAGACGTTTGGAGGAGGGGCGGGAAGGATGCAAATCCACACACCGCCACAACTCAAATCACATACCTCCGCCAAGGTATTGGATTTTATTGATTTGTTTAAGGGGGGTGTTATGTCCTGGGAGGAGGGGTTGCTGCCAGACACTCCTAGAAATCGTGAGCGTCTGCGTTTTTTCCTTGATCAACTGCAGCAACAGGGGGTCAAATTTTATGACCCTCTGTTCTCTCCCCAAGGAGAGCCTCCGCCAGTGGAGGGAGCGTCCGTCTTGAGATCGAGCGAGCTTGTGCAGAAATTGCGGGGGACGTGGTCGCTGGGTAGAAAAGTGAAGGACAAGAGCTGGTGTGGTCTATGTGCTGACACTCCGCATTTTTCGGATGTGGTACAGTATGGGTTGGGTAACTGTGAGGAACTTTCGCTACTCATCCAATAGTTCCCATCTTCAAAAAGAAATTTTCCCTTTCGGAGACACGCTGGCTGATTCGGGCGCGTGTGTTGTGCTTTGTGGTCAGCTGCGAGAAAAGAGTGGCGGTTGGTGGTGGTGGATGATTTTCTCCCCCTAGAAGAAGACGTTAGCATCATATCAGACACAGTGGGAGACGCAGACTACCTCCGTGAGGTCTGTTCTCCGGGTGACCTCTGCACTGCACGCTCATCCTATGCACTCACATACGCAGCCCTCAGGTGGTGGCATGTTTGCGGAGATGACGGCAGTCTCCTCTTCTGGCCTGTTCTTCTGGTGAAGGCGATGGCCAAATTAACGGGGTCGCTGATAAAGGTGGAGGATACTTGGCAGCTTTCCGGAGATCGCCAGCAGTCAATCTTTTTTGGTCCCTCCTTTATTGATTTTGATTTTGAGGAAAATCGCTTTGACCTCAGTTCCAAGGTTGCCCAGAAGATGGCAACGCGATTTGAAAGAGGGATTCCGGAGACCGTGGGAACACCCTCGCTGCCCGAATCCACGTGGAATTCATCCATGCACCCTTCTCAGAATTTCAATGAAACTGGGCTCATACACAATCATGCATATTCAGTGGTGGGAGCGTTCACAGCAAATGAATTGGGGGTGAGGAACCAGTCTGAGTGGGGAAATGAAACCTTTCTCCTGATTCAAATCCCCACGGACATCCGAAGTACGATTGGAAGGGGCGCTGGAGCCTTCGGTCTGATACTGTGAGGGAAAGTCAAAGAGTTCAGGAGAGCCAGGACCTGTCACGTCACCTTTTGCCGCTTGGGATTAATACCCAGGAGTCTGCTGGGTTGGATCCTCGCCTGCAACGGTTTTTATATTGTGGTTCTCGGCCGTCTCTCTTTCTCCTAGCAGGTTCTGATCTGAATACAGCGTTTAAAGACAGAATTAAATTAAATCAAACTAATTTAAAAAATGAATAAGATTTATCACTCTATACGCGCCGCAAAAAAAAAGTTACACAGTACATTTAAGAGTTACTTTTTTAAAAAAGTAACTAGATTTTTCCAGATAGGTCAACTTACTGTACTAGAAGCTAGGCGACGCACAGTGGTAAAAAAAAAAAAGAATAGACATGTCGAGATTTTTTTTTTCTTTTTTTTTTTTTTAGTCTGGTGGTTAAAGGTCCAAGCAAACTTAGCAAAGGTAGGTTTTGTAGTTAGATATGTTTTTGTTATATGTTTGGCATTTCCAATAAAATAATATAAAAAAAATAAAAAAGATTAGGCTTCTCAAGATTTTTTTTTTCTTTTTTTTTATCACTATGCGTCGCCTAGACTAGAAGTAACTTAGTGACCATGTTTGATTTGATTATATTTGATTTGATTTGATTTGATTTGAGCTTCAACTTCAAATATTTGATATTTGAGGTAAGATTTGAGGTTAACCTCTTAGGGTTCCTCACTGAGTCACTGACTTACTGACACTCTGATTATTTTTCTCATGACAATAGTTATCAGAACATTTCTGATGTGTGTTTTAAAAATTTAAAAAAATATATATAAAATTATAACTTATCAGTTCCGTAAAAAAAATATACCTGTGTGGCAGTGTCTATACACTAGTCACTGAGACTCACTCTAGTACTAATAGAGATTAAGAACGTAAAATTGATAGATTTGAAATTGCATATGACTTTTTGTTGATATGATAAAGTTAGAGCACGTACCAAAATTGAGGTAACAATCACTCAGCTTTATGGCACTTCCTTTTCCTCTTCTTCATGATCATTTTCTTCAATGTGAATCGAATCGATCGGTGGTGGGAACTGCTGAGAGCTTTTTTTCTAGCTTTTCGGCTTTCCAGGAGTGGGTGCTCCTGGGCTTCTATTCGGTTGCAGAGAGATGACAACGGGGTGAGACGGAGAACCGCGCACACGTTTGCTATTGCTGTTAGTGTTAGAACCGTCCTATTTCTGGGCAGCTAAGCATCCAGAGTTGGTAAGTTCGGCTACCCTCTATGCCGCGCCAGGGCCGACAACAAGTCCCTTGTGTTGGAGGTGAATATAGAGAGGTCGGTAGCCTTCCTCACCTGGAGTGATGACTTTCTCAGGAGGGGGAAGTTTCCTCCCAGCCTTCTCAGCATTTACGTCTGCGGCCGCCTCCTTTGGTTTCAAATTGGTCCTCCCACCGGGCCCTGCAGGCTTCCCAACCTTGACCAGCTTTCGCAATGCCTCGTTTTCTATGAGATGAGGCTAGCCAGCATTGGCCAGAAAGTCAGTGGTCAGCATATCGCACTTAATTGTCGTAGTCGCACATTTTTTTTGCGTATCCAGCTCTAAAAACAAGTGCCTCCTTCTTCCCGTTCGACTCTGTCGGATTGTATGACATGTCTTTACGGGGTGTAAAATGTTTGCAGACGCTCAAAAAAGGGGCCGTAAAAGATGTTCCAGCACCGGAAAAGTTAATATAGCTGTTCGGGAAAACGTTCAGCTGATCGGTTTACCTCTGCATAAAGTAAAAGGGGGTGAAACGTTAATTTCAGTGCAGCTCAAAACGGTTTTTTTTTTGAGAGTAAACCATCAAGATTTAGGTTTTTTTATTTGAATCAGCATGCGTGACGGATCAGTACTTACAAAAGTTTTTTCGGGACCTTCATATTTGAGGTTGAAAGTCATATTAATCAAATATTTGATCGTATTTGATAGGTCTTTAAACACTAGGTCCTCCCTGACTGAATATTTGATTTGAGCTTAAGCCCTACCTCAAATCAAATCAAATCAAATCAAACATGGTCACTAAAGTAACTTCAAGAATTTTTGGAAGTTACAGTAGTAAAAGTAGATGTAGGGTTTTTACATAGAAGAACGTGGTTTTTTCATAGAAGAACGTGATAGAACACATCAGAAACTGTTGTTTTCTTGCCTCCAATCGACTTTCATCAGGGGCCTACCCTGTAAAGCTAGATATCTGAACAAACCACTGAATCATACATGCCTTTTTAGGCTAAAAAGTCCGAGATCTTACCGGAACTAGAAAGCAGTAGAAGAACTCTATGGTAAAACATGTGCATACACCCACGATCGATTTAATACTAAATTGGGGGGCATTGACTTAAAGTTTGTTCCTAGCGTCTGGCCTATACGTCTTTCATCTCTTCTTTCTGTCCTGGTTACTGCTCTCGCTACTAGATCTGAGAAATGGGGGCAACATGTGAGCAAGACATGCGGCCGGATCCGAGCCCGACTGCAGATTGCCCACCTGAAAGCGGCAAGCGCGTGCATTCGGGGGACCAGAGGAGTGCAAGGGGAGGGCTGGGAGGAAGGAGGAGTAGGCAGTGCACTAGTTATGACTGAGGGGTAGGAAGTACTTAGCAAATGCTGAAGAAGGCATTCAGATGGAGGAACGTCAAGTATGAGGTCGTATGAGAGAGAGAGCTAGTAGCGAGAGCAGTAACTAGGATAGAAGGAAGAGATGAAAGACGTATAGGCCAGACGCTAGGAACAAACTTTAAGTTAATGCCCCCCCAGCTCTCTCTCTCATGCGACCTCATACTTGACGCTCCTCGATACTAAATTATGTCTTTTAGGCCAAGATCTTATGGTAACTAGAAAGAAGTAGAAGAACTTCAAAAGGCTGAAGTTACTAGTACAGAGTTACTGAAAAGTCAGTAACTAAAATAATAATAGTAAAATTGTTGACTGACAAACAGTTGTTACTCTTAGACGGACTATGTAAAAAAAGTTGCATAAATCGACATGTTCTTTATTTTTTTTTTTTCAATTAATTAATTAAAAAAAAAAATTAAGAAACGCTTTCGATTGACTCTCAAACTTACTTTTTCACATAAGATTTGTACTTAGCTAAGGCTAGCTTTTTACATTTAAAAAACTTGAAATAAAAAAAAATATTTATAAACTTGAAAAAGAATTAATAATCGATATCTAATGAAAATATACATATGGAAACTTCAAGTTACTAGTCAAGTTATAGACTTCAAGTTGAAGATCTATGTCTTCTTGGTTGTGCACTAGTGCATGCACTATGATACACAACTAATTTATAACTAGATTTATAACTATGTGTGCATCTAGGTATGCATTCATTCCAACAGTTAATGAAAATCAATATGTATCTGTTTTTTGAATTCTTTATTTTGCGTGATTTTAACCTAGATTTTAACTGAATCTGCAGAGTCTGCACTATTCATTCAATCAAAAATGAATTACACATTCATGTTTCTGTACGTCATATAACAGCAACGGCACACATTTACAATTTGTAACAAATGAATTAAAGCCTTCAAAAAGCCTTGAAAAGTTCATTTAGATATTAGATACCGGTCTGTTCAACGGGCTATGATGAGAATAAGACATCAGGATTCATCAACTCGGAATGCGAAGACGCTATCGGTAGTGGCAGATGGCTTCGCCGCTTCGGAGAAGAAATGTCATTCTTTGATCCATTCTCTACAGGCAGACCTCGGCCGACTGACTGATTCAGTGATCAGCACTCGCGCTTGCCGTTGTCATCTCATCAAAACACGCAGACAGCTAGGCAGAAAGGAGCTATGGGCAGAGGCCGTCAAACCTGCAAGCAGAACCGGTAGACGCACAAAAAGACACGTGACTCAGCAGAAAGGGAACAAGACGAATGAATTCCTTCCTGCTGCACGGTAAAAGGAATTAGATTGGACACAGAAGCTATCGATAGAAGGAACAGGTTCCCTCTTTCCAAGGGAGTCCCTCCCATGCACACCACGAGGAAACGGACAGAGAGGCCCAGAGAGAGAAAATCTCGACAGACAAAGTCTCTCTTCTGAAAATCTAAGCAGAAGGACAAGCCTCCCTTCGAGCCACCCACCGGGTACATGGGCACATTCGCGTCGTTCTTTTTCGATTTCTTCACGCTCTTGAAGTACAGTCTGCAGGGAAAGGAAAAAGTTGCGAATGCACAAGCAGCAAGAGAACCTGGAAGAAAAATTGTACAAGCAACCAGATGTGTACTGGAGGGAAAGCGGAAAAGTCCAACGCCTCGTGAGACAGACAGAGTACCTCAGGGAGAGTGCACAAACCCGTCTCACCAGTTCTTTCTCCTCAATGGAACGGTCATCTTGTGCCTCCATACAAAGACAGCGAAAGATAAAGGGAACAAACAGACGATCCAAGCATCGCCAAGAGTAAGGACGGATTTCTCTCAACCAACAACCATGACTCCCTCTCTGCCCCCTCTACTCCTCTGTATCCCTCTTACAGAGGCCCCCCTCCCCCAAACCCCCGAAGTAAAAAAGCGCCCATGACCCACCCACTTAATTCCTACCTGATGAAGATGGCCCCCCCGATCAGCACGAGGGCCCCAATCAACAGAGGGATGCCGATCCAAGGTCGGAAGATCAGCCACGCGATGGCGATGGTCAACAGAGAGAGGGCTGAGCTGATCAGAAAGTTCACACAGCACAGAGCGCACCCGATCTGCGAGCATGAAGGAAGGGAGGAAGGGAGGAAGACAGAGATGGAAGACTCGATGCGGGAGTAGAAGTTTTTGTTCACACAGCGACGCCCAAACCTTCACCCGCGCATATGCAAACACGCGGACGTCCAACTGAGGACACAAACAACCAAATGGACATACCATCTATGGGCGCGCGCGCACACACGCACTCACCCACCCACCCACCCAGAGAGAGAGAGAGAGAGAGAGAGAGAGAGAATCCCACCAGGTCTCCGAGGAAGGGCCCAATGCAGGGGACGATATCAGGAAGGACCGTCAGGGGGCCAACAATCAACTGGAGCCCGATGCTGAAAAGAAACACAAAAACATCAGTAGATGAATGCAGAGAGAGGGAGAGAGACATGTCAGGAACAAACAGAGAGCCAGTAGCAGAACGCATACGAGCTCCCTTTCAATCCAGGAAAACACGAAATTGAAGCGCGTTCACTTCTAGTTGTTTGAGAAACAAACGGCAATATGACGAAGCGCGTAATGGAGAAAAGTTTCGAAATGCACCTTTGCGTCAAGGTCTATCAAGGAAGAGTGAGGGCTCAAAGGTGAGTCACATGGTCCACCTCCACAGTGAAGAGGCACAGAAAGACAATCTCACTGAAAAGTCCAACGAATTGGACAGCCCTGCAGACTAACAACATGACAAGCCATCCAACAAAACGGAGGATCCATGCGAGAGCCCTGTTGTTTTCTTTGGCTGTTTGGAACATATCGTCTGCACTGTGTTTGCCCTCCATGAGGATGTCGATATCGTAATTCTGCATGCATGCACACGTAACGTTATCAAATCACTAAAGGACCAACGGCATGGAGGACCCTCTCGGGGGGGGGACCGCTATTCCCTCCCGTGCCTGCCTGACTGTTGTCTCAGGGACATATGAATATGAGAACATGAAGAAAGACACCATCGGGAAAATCAGCGACGAACAAAGAAAAAAATAAGAAAGACAAATGTCCAACACATGAAACAACAGAATTGAGTCCGGCACACACACGAAGGAAAGAAAGAAAGGAAAGAAAGAAAGAAACAAATAAAGAAAGAAAGACAGAAAGAAGGCACTGACTGACCTTGTATGCCGTTTCCCACGGCTCGAAGCTGGTGCCCCGAAGCTCCGCCAGGACAGAGGCCGACCTCGCAGTGCTCCCGAAAAACCGAATGATCATGTCTCCAGTCTGCGCGAATGCACTCAAACGTGTGGGTTGTGGTCAGTTCGGGTGAGTGAAAGCGAATTTAGTGGGGCGATCGTCGACTTAAGGAGAGTCGCTCAAAGATGGAATGAATACAGGGAAAGAGGGAGGGAGGAGAAGTTGCATGCCCACAAGACTGCCCTTTCTCTCTCTCTGCGTCTCTCTTTCTCCGTTTCTCTTTCTCTGACGTCGAGGCGTTCAGCTGCACAGCACCTCGCTCTCGGCATACTCACGCGCCAACGTATATGCTGACCGACAGACCGACAGAGAGACGGAGAAGAAAGAGACAGAGACAGACCTGAGTGGAGGACCCCTCTCTCTGTGTGAACAGCTGGGTGTTCCCCTGACCCCCCACTCGGGTGGTGTCGCTGTTCAGAGTGTCGGGGGGACTCCTGCAATGAATGGCGGAAGAGGGGGATACATGCCTGTCGTGACGCAAACATATTAATACATGACGCTGCGGTAATTAGAGTGAATCATGTCGTCACCTGGGTGCGTGGCGTGAAGGAAAGAAGGGCGGCAGTCATGGACGCACTAACGCAGGCAGCGAGGCACGCAATTGCCTTCTTTCTGCTCTCGTCAACCTTTTGGCAGCTTCCGCTTTGAGATGTCTTCTCTTTCTTTTTTGCTCTACAGGCTTACCGACCGGTCAAATGGTCAGATGAAAAAGAAAACAGTTAAGAATCTTCAAATTCATTACGATCATGAGGGGTCCACCAGATCATCATAAGAATCTTTCGAGATCCTTCCTCTTCCTTTACTTTCATTTGGATCCCGTGTGCTCCAGACGAAGGGCCGTGGCACAGTTCTGAGACGAACAGACATACAAAATACTGCTACATGCATGCACTGTTGTGATGAGTGTTTCTTCTCATTGAGCTCTCATACCCTGAGTATGTGTAATTGCCCCCCTTTGTGAGTGTGAGAGCCTCCTTGCTCGTAAATCGTTTGATCTGCTCCATGCTCAAACTGTAGGCCCCCAGCTGCACTCACTCACTCAGTCTCTCACTCATGTATTCATTCATTTGGTCATGCAGTCATTCTGTCGCTTCTTCGTTGGCGCCGTGTTCAAGGTAGACAAAGAGAAGTTTTGTGAATGAACAGAGGGTCTGTGAATGACTCGCGAACGTGCATGGAATCGGAGAGATGATCTGCCCTTGGTGGAGTTGAAAGAAAACACGTGCGTGGAAGCAGTTTTATTATGCGCTCAAATTCAAGGAGACACCAAAAACCGGCAGAGAACACGATTCCCTTTGCCCCCGTCTCCTCCCTCTCCTGACTGACCCTGAGTTGCTGTGCCCAGATGGGGTTCTCCTGCAATCCATGCATCAATCACGCATTCATCCATCCATTCGTGCAGCCAGAGAGACCACATGGTTTCTTTCCCTCCTCTTCTCCAGACAGACAGACAGACAGACAGACAGAGCAATGCAGAGGCCAAAGTGAGAGATCAACACGGTATTTAGCCCTCTCTAGGTATCGAAAGAAGGCAGAAAGACACAGCCAAGGGGAAGAAAGAGAAAGACAGAGAGAGACAGCAAACCAGAAAAAAAAAAAAAAAAAACTGACTTCAAGGACCCTAGGGAAAGAGGCCGGATTTTGATGTCCTGAAGGATTGTGGAACTGTGAGGAGTCAATCAGTCGGGGAGCAAAGGCCTGGGAGTATGTGTACTTGCACACACGGGTGTCGCCTCCCCCGATCTTGTCGCTTTTCGTTCTGCAAAAACGTACACGAAAAGAAAACGATCGATCCCGCGAATCCCTCCATGGGGCGCAGTACAAAAAGGAATCAACGTTTTGTCAAACAGGAGTTGAGGAATGCAAACGAACCAAAGTAGGGAAGACGGCAGAAAAAAGGTAGCGCCAAAGAGCAAGAAAGAGAAAAACAGAGATTCACCAAGCCAGCAAGAAAGCAATAAATGTAATGAAAGCAGAAAGGAAAAGGGAGTGAGAGAAAGAAATGTAGAAGGGAAACATGTTCTCCTGCCTCCAGACTTCTCCCATTTGACTGTGTCACTCCGTTGCTTCAGCGGTTTTGTTCCCCCCTCATCCATCCCACAGCCCGTTTTTCTCCCTTGCAAACCCACTCACGTGCAGCTCTCGTGTTCAGTCCACTGGTACATCTGCTCGTCAGAGTAGAGGAACACGCCCTCGAACGAAGGTAGGTTCTCCTCGAATCCCGGAACCTCAAACTTACGGAAGTTTTTCAGGTCGCACGCGAGGTGCACCAGCTTCCCTGCAGGCATGCAGTGTGGCCCGGAGGGAGTTTTCTCACGTGGACCTTATGGCTACCTCATCCGTCAATTTGCGCATAATTGCAGCACGAGCTTCCATATCAGAACAAACGAGAGGGCGGAATGTATAGAGGAAGAAACAGAGAAACAAAAGAGGAGAAACACCAAAAGACAACGACACTTCTGTTCATAGAGACAGAGAGGGAAGCCGAGGTGGGGTCACAGAAAAGGTGAGAAACTTGGCGCGCTCACAATCTCTGCATGGGAAGTCTGAAGGAGCCTTTCATTTAGAAAAGGCATTCTTGTCCCTTTGTATGTTTCAGTCTTTCTGTCTTTTTGTCGGTCTATTTGTACGCCGGAGCTTTGATGCATGACGGAGAGAGAACAGCTTGATGCAGTACCATCAATTGCTAGCCTAGAGAGACAAAACGTTGACTGACTGACTGACTGACTGCCTCGCTGACAGGGCAGCTGACTGGCTGTCTGATCAATCAAGTGACTGAGCTAAAGCATCAGCTTGCACTTCAAGTCTTTCCTCTTCTGCGTGTAACCACTGTACCATGCATCCCCTTCTCATTCCTCAATCTTCCGATCAGCCTTTGTTTGGAGTCCTCTTGAAACAAAAGAAAGAAAGAGCGCCCTCCCTCCCTCTCCCCCCCCCCCNNNNCCCCCCCCCCCCCCAACCTTCCATTCGCTGGTCGACATAGTCACACGAGGCCTCTGCAACGTTCTCCTCGCCCTCCTCAAGGGATCTGGTCGTGTACACCGTCCGTTGTTCGTTCCATCCAAGCAGAGCAAACGAACCCAGGAACAGGACCATCCCAATCAGAACACCAACACACGCACTGCAAACTTTGTTGCCGTACGACTCGTGCTCCACAGAGGTCTGCACATACACCGTGCATTTTATTTCACCATTTGGGGATAGGTGCATCCCTGCTTTGACCTAGCTCTATTTTCACTTTTTTTTCCGGACAAATGCGCATCCTCTCGCCTTCAAGCAAGCCGGAAGGAAAGAAAGAAAGAAGTCTCTCACCGGCTGGCTCATGGAGGATCAACCGAACATCCACTCAGACTGGCTCTTGTAGTGTCAACTCGATCCCCTACAAACTCTCATCACCCACCCAGGCACTCACCCACCAACGGCACAAGCAGTCTCTATCCTACTGATACCCCACCAGCCGCCCCCAGCTCTCCCAACCCACACTCTCTTGGCCTATGTCCTCTGTGTCCACACGTAAAGACGGAAGAGAAGTTCTCGAGAATCCCCCTGACCCCCTCCCTCACTCACCCACTCACGTTCGGTTCGTATTCGGGTTCCCCGAAGCCGCAGAGCTCTCCGGCCCTCCCGCAGTTCATCCCATCGTCTGCGGGTAAGCATGCAGGAGAAGGTAGGAGGGAAAGAGAGTCGAGTCAGGGAGGAGGAGTTCAGATCACATGCATGGATATCGAGAGACCGACTGGGGAGGGCCGTTGGCAGATGAGGAGAGGACGGGGAGGAGAAGAAAGGGCAGTTGCAGCTCACAGTGGATCAATGCACCTCGAGAGTTTTTTCTACAGCTACCAGAACGAAAAATGGAGACGGAAAGTCTGTGTCTTGAGGGGAAGATAAGATACACGGTGCTGAGAGACGACCATTTCACCGTCTCTGTCTCTCCCTCGCGAGTCCGTGCCATCCCACGCATCCCCTCTTCGCCCGCTGACCAAGACAATCCAGCATTCCTGCACAAGGATATAGAAGCAATCAGGGAGCACGGGCGAGTGTAGGTTCAGAGACAGATCCTCACACGGGATCTCCACGACGCTCAATTCAAAAAAAAGAATCCGACAGAAGCCTTGACTGACCCATTGCAAAAAGCGCTCCCCTTTTCGTCCCTAAAAATGAGAAAAGCGCGAAAGACCCAGAACTCGCCTTCGAGAAAAAACGGACGTAACCAATAGATAAAGCCTGTCAGTACTGTTTTGCTCACGATTGCCGCCCTTCCACGATCCGGTCGGTCATGCAAGTGCAACAATTGTGTCTCCGCTTTGCACCGTTACAAAGCACCTATTAATAACGGATTGAATCACTCTTGATGTCCGCTGGAACAGTCTCAGAGCTGTCAGAGCTGTCAGGACATGTGATGGACATGTGCGTCAGCCAGCAGTTTCACCGCCCCAGGCAGGAATTAAATCTGACTTCCATGGCAGCATCTCCCACATTCTCCCACGAGTCCCGACATCCCCGAACCATCTGGCGGCTCGCACGGAGTTTGTACGTGCCCCCAAGCAGGCGAATCATCTTCTCAGTGTGACTGACTGACCTTCGTCTCTGCTCTGTACTTTGACACTCATCGATGTTCCGCGACACCAGCACAGCGGAAACTGCATCGCTATATAGCTGTGCAACGATAGCTTGCACGTCGACACGCCAAACCCGTCCAAGGAGGGCCGCATCAGAACAAAAAGAGCACGCTTGCAGTGAGCACGACTGGAGGACGCTTAGCTAGCCTGACGGAGAGCAGTGAGTCGTGCATCTTCTCAGCACCTTCGTTTCCCCTCTTCGGAGAGCAGCGTCTGCTGCAAGCGAGCCGTGCGACTCCAGTCGAGTCAAAACCGAATAGGAGAAACCTGTGAAGTAAGGAGAGGAAAAGGGCAGCGAAGGAAGATGGCTGAGGGAAACGTGTCGCACTCGGTGGCCTCCACACAGAGGCAGTTCCTCATTCCCAAGGAAATCGTTGTGGCGTTGACCAACATGGGATTTCACAAAGCGAACCAGGTCGGATAGACGGGATGGAATGGGAGAGAGAGTTGCGACGGGAAAGTCGGATCGGTGAATGGTGCTTGACCTCCTGTTGCGCTTGTGTTGGGTGTTGTGGAATACAACAGTCAAGCAGGGACACCAAGCTCCTGTAGCTGTGTGCAGTTTTCTTGTCCTTCCTTTTGCTTTGAGGTTCTGGGCCTCCATGCATTTACCTTTCTCTTTGCCTCCATGCATTTACCTTTCTCTTTGCCTCCATGCATTTACCTTTCTCTTTGCCTCCATGCATTTACCTTTCTCTTTGCCTCCATGCCAGGCAAGCTGTCTTCCTCCCACCGTACACGTATCTTCATCTCTGCTTGTGCGCACTTATTTTTCTGCGCGTCTGTTGATCAGGTGGTTCGTGTCCTTGTGAGCAGAGGGGACTGGCTCTCTCTCTGATTGCCCATCCATCTCTTGTTGCGCAGCTTGGCTCTTCCTTGTTGTCGCTCTCTGTCTCTCCTAACGTCCAGAAAGTCTGCCTGGGCGGAAATGTGACTGCTCTGTCCTGAGATCATGCAGAAGACAATCGTGAATAGAACATTTATGATCGACAGACAAGAGCGGTGTCGGATCCTGTACTGTACTACCCTGCGTGCGTGCAGGTTGTCTGGAAAACCGTGGTGGGGTCTATCATTGCGGGGTTTTGGGTTGTCTTTGGTGGAATTTTTGCATTGACGGTGGCCGGCGGGGTGAGCAAGGAAGTGACGGAAGACCTTCCAAGCTTGCAGAAGACTCTGGTCGGGACAACCTTCTGGGTGGCGCTGGTGTTTATCTTGACCTATGGGGGAGAACTCTTGACAGGAAACATGATGTACCTTTCTTTGGCTCTAGCCAACCGCAGAATCACAATCATCCAGGCATGCATCAACTGGTCACTGGTGCTTCTTGGCAACGCGATCGGTTGTATCTTTCTGGGGTGGATGCTGGGATATGAGGGGGAATTATTCAAAGACGAGCCTTGGAAAGGATTCGTTAAAAAAGTCGGGGAGGGAAAGGTTGCAAAGGACTTTCACGTCGTTTTCATCAAGGGTATAGGTGCCAACTGGATGGTTTGCCTGGCCGTCTCCATGGCAGTGGCGTCTCAGGATCAGATCTCGAGGACCATCTCGTGCTTCCTTGCTGTGGCCCTATTTGCTACAGTCGGATTGGAACATTGCGTTGCGAACCTTTTCTTCGTGCCATTGGCGATGATGTACGGGTCACAGATTTCGGTCAGCAGGCTCTCTCTTTCTCTCTGTCGGTCTGTCTGTCTGTCTGCCTGGCTGTTTTTTTCTGTCTCTCTCGCTCCCTCTCTTTTTTCTGCTTTGCTTTCGACCTCGCTTGTCGTATGATTCAGCCTCTCAGCAATGGCAGAGAGGACGCAACAAAGAAAGCGAAAAGGCATCCGTATTTTCCCCCATTAATTCGGACTTTGACATTACTTTACCGTCTCCATCCAACTTCCGCTGCTCTTCTGGGTAGTTCGGATTGAGACCTTGTTCTTGTGCTGGCGTTGCAGGTCGGGGACTTTTTGTGGAAGAATTTGATCCCATCAATTTTGGGGAACTACGTGGGGGGTGCTCTGTTTTGCGGGGGGGGTCTGTTCTTGCTGTACCAGTTTGAGCCCTTCCCTGTGTGCACAGGCTCAGGGGGCGGGTTAGTCAAAAGAAAGCCGACAAAGAAGGGGGGGGACGACGGAGTGAAAGAACTCCACAGACAGCTGGCGAGAGCTAAGGACAGCCCCATAGAATTCCCAAGAGTCGCATTCGTCAAACGGTCAGTCGTCTTTCCTTTTGCGTCCCACTGTCCAATTATCACGGACAATAAGGATGAAAACACACGGATTTTGGTCAAAACCCTTTTGCAGGCGCACTTTTGCAGACGCATTTACCTGATACTGCTCTGCCTGTCTGTTCGCCTCTGACGCTTTCTGCCTAGCCATCCCGTGAGTCATTTTCATTACTTCCTGCATGTATGTGCGTCTTACTTTCAGATATATGAAGGCGACGGGTGAGGTCATCGTGCTGACCGTCGACGCAACCGTGGTCATGTCCCCTGATGGGAAACCTGAAAGGATCATTGCCTACATGAGGTCGGGNGGGGGGGGGGGGGAGAAGCAATGAGCCTCTTCTCTTCTCTTTGTCTCTGTCCTTCTGTGTGCCAATTCTCTCTCTCTCTCTCTCTCTGTGTGTGTGTGTGTGTGTGTGTGTGTGTGTTCGCGTGTTTGCGTGCACCCGCGCGTCTCAGTAAACGTATTTGGATGAGAGACAGGCAGAGACAGAGAGGCAAAGACCATGAGACCAGCAGACACATAGATGCACATTTCAGCTGCCAGATAGACACAAAACGAATGGCCACTCAATCTTTTCTTTTCCCTCTCCTCTCCTCTCCTCTCCCCCTTTTCCCTTCAGGTACACTCCCAGAGGCCCTCTTCATGTGCAGCTGCCCCCCCAGAGACAGGCATCTGAACAGCTGCAACAACAACCTCTCGGGGAATCCGGCACTGCGTCTGCCAGAGAGGGTCTGCTCTCTGCCGACAAACCTCTCACAGAAATGGTCTGTGTGTTTGCATGTCTGTGTGCATGCATGCTTCGCCGTCTGTCTGTCCTTCTGTCTGTTCGTCTCTGTCTCTCCTTCTTTCTTCTTGATTTCGTGAACATGTGCGTATCTGCGTGTGTGCGTCTTTGCATCCACACGTTCTCCCTGTCCCCCCCCCCCCCCC
>JAHBMJ010005729.1:21687-67670 GCA_018398765.1 Chromera velia | reverse complement strand
GTCGTTGCTGTGCACCCGGGTTCTGTCTGTGTCGTTGCTGTGCACCCGGGTTCTGTCTGTGTCGTTGCTGTGCACCCGGGTTCTGTCTGTGTCGTTGCTGTGCACCCGGGTTCTGTCTGTGTCGTTGCTGTGCACCCGGGTTCTGTCTGTGTCGTTGCTGTGCACCCGGGTTCTGTCTGTGTCGTTGCTGTGCACCCGGGTTCTGTCTGTGTCGTTGCTGTGCACCCGGGTTCTGTCTGTGTCGTTGCTGTGCACCCGGGTTCTGTCTGTGTCGTTGCTGTGCACCCGGGTTCTGTCTGTGTCGTTGCTGTGCACCCGGGTTCTGTCTGTGTCGTTGCTGTGCACCCGGGTTCTGTCTGTGTCGTTGCTGTGCACCCGGGTTCTGTCTGTGTCGTTGCTGTGCACCCGGGTTCTGTCTGTGTCGTTGCTGTGCACCCGGGTTCTGTCTGTGTCGTTGCTGTGCACCCGGGTTCTGTCTGTGTCGTTGCTGTGCACCCGGGTTCTGTCTGTGTCGTTGCTGTGCACCCGGGTTCACTCGTGGACGATCGGCTGCTGAATGACTATTGCAATGGCCGACCCACCGACACATTACTTCCTTACCCTTTCGTGTCTGCAGGACAAGACATCTTCCGCTTCTCCCTATGTGAAGTGTTGGGGATCGATCGAGAATTTGGGCAGCAACACTCCGGATCCTTTCGGAATGGTGAGCCTGCCTGCAGAGAGATGACATCGAGAGACTTCTTTGGATCCGTTAATTGTTTTTTATTTTTCGCCTTGTGTGAGGTTGTCAGGACAGCAGGTATCTTTAGAATGATCAGACGCTGCTGATCTCAAAGGAAGATTGCTGAGAAAACGGTACGATCGATCAAGAGGAGCGACTGTGCTTCGATCGACTGCTGCGACACATAGGAAGGAAGGATCAGATTGGCCCTCCCACAACAAAGCTCATAAAACGGAAACATCACCGCCCCTCTCCCTGCAGGGCTCCGCGGTGACCAACACCGCGGTCGGTGGGGGGTCTTCCTACCTCCCCATGGCGAGCGCTGTGGCAGTGAACTTTGGGACCAGCCGATGGCCCCTCAGGCTCTTCTCTGCCTCCCAGGCCCACCACACCTGCGCAGCTCTGGATGGCAACACCGAACTAAAATGCTGTCAGTCAGTCAGTCAGTCACTCAGTGAGTCAGTGAGTCAGTGAGTAGTGAGTCAGTGAGTCAGTGAGTACTCAGTGAGTCAGTCAGTCAGTACTGGAATGGATCGATGCCTGTTTTCTTCTTCATCTCGCACATCGCGTTTCGCTAAGCGAAGTCTCTCCCGTCTTTCGAAGAATCTTCAACGTCTGTCTCTTGTATGGGTGGCTTCTAGAATACGTTAACGTGCCCTGCCGAAGAATGGAATCGCAATTTGCCGACAGATTGGCAATACCTGAATGAAGCACCATAAATTTGAAAGTACGTATGCAAACCATGCATGCATGCATGCATGTATTTGAGGATCGATCGACATACACAAACAAACAAAAATGAATACGGCAGGGGGGTACGGAGGGCTGGGTCAGCTGGGAAATGGCGCAACGACAAGCATCGGCTCCACCGACGCCACAATAGGAGACAACTGGAGCGGTGAGTGCCTCGATAAGAAACGTTATTTCGACAAATCCTTTTTTTATTTTTCCTACTCTCTTCTTTTCTTTTCTTCTTTCGTTTCTCCCTCCCTCTCTCTCTGTTTTTCATGCGAACTGACCTACCCGGTCTACAGATGTCCCCATGCACAATTAATGTCTGCACAATGTCTTTTGACCTTCACTATATCTCTTGCTCTGTGTGTCTCTGTCTATGCATCCATCCATGCATCTGATGCATGCAGTCGTGGACCTCGGGAGGAACGTGAAGCAGTGCGTGGGCGCGACTCTTGACGTGATCACGATGATGTGGGACCACTCGCCCTGTGGTGGGTCCGTCGGTCTCTCCCTCCTTCTATCTGCATGCATGTACTGTGCATGCTTGTGTTTGTGATAGTGCAGGTGCTTTCTCGAGTCTGGTGTGCCTGGCTGTGTCCTTTTCAATGGTCTGGATATTCTCCTGTCGCTCAGATATTCCTGTCCTTACTGAATCATTCAGCTCGTCCTTCTGTCTCCCGAAAAAAAAAGTGTTTGTTTAGTCGTGGCTCGTGTACACGTGTGTCCGCGTCCATCGGCATGTGCGTGCCTGCCTATAATTGCCTGTATGCCCTGTATGATCACAAAAATATTTGTGGATGTGTCTGTGTGTGTGTGTGTGTGTGTGTGTGTGTATGTGCAGGACTCGATGAGTGCACGCTGGGCCTCCACAACTGCCACACCGACGGGTACTGCACGGACACTACGAGCAGCTTCACCTGCACCTGCAACAACGGCTACTCAGGGGACGGCACGGCGTGCTCCGGTCAGTTCTTCCCAAAAGAACGGAACCGAGTGAATACAACTGTCTCAACATAAACGCTTCTTTCCGGATGTCCATGAGGGGCATCAAAATGACCCACCCCTTTTTGTCTCCTTCTGTCCCTGTCAGGAATTTCCTTTTTTTTTTGGAATTTTCTAGCACTGACACAGGGAGGCAGACAGAAAGAGAGAGAGAAAGAGAGACACAGAGAGAGAAAGAGAGAGAGAGAGTCGGTTTTTGTTACACAACAGCGAAGCAGATCAAGATCATGGACAGTTAGTTGCCTTAGGTGATCCTTCCTATTTCCTCCCAAAGGACGTGCACGAAAAGGTGAAGAAGAGACACGTGATCTTTTTCGTTGGATGGGAAAGAAAAAACAAGGCTCAGTTGGCCATTTGTACATTGATGGCGAACTCATGGGTAGATGTGTGTGTGGAACGCTCTCTCTCTCTTTTTCCTCTCTCTTCTCTGTGCAGCCATGACGTGTGCAGACAGCGTCTCGTGGGTGCAGAGCGACAACGCGACGGTATCTCTCCAGACATCTGGCGGGAGCGCCTCGCTCGGCGTGACTGCCTCCTTCACCTACGCATGCGAGGGCGGGTTCGTGAGCACACAGGGGTCGGGCAATCAGGGGGTGGACTTCAACTGCACAGGGGACCTGCCGGGGGAGGCCACGTACAAAGGCAGAAAGCCCCTATGCGTCGGTAAGTGAAGGGAAATCATTGGGAGGTTGTTTCAATTCAAGTGTCCATGCAGCCTTAAAATCGATTCTTCTGTTTCTTGGTTTGTACCTTTGTCCTGTGAGGCCACACAGCTATCCCTGTGCTACACAAGAATATCCCAACGCGATCTAGATCCCACCTTCTCTTTCCATTGTGATGCTCATGACGAATCGACTTTCTCGCCGTCCCGGCCCCCTCGTGAGACCTTTCGTCCTCTCTCCTTCCTCTCTTTGCAGTGGCTGGCGGCCAGAACTGCGCGGCGTCGGGTGCCGTGATGATAGGCCAGCACCAGAAATGTTCTCCAGGAACTCAGAACGGCGATCTCACGGCAGCCCACGGCTCCGCATTCGATAACGTGACGGCCTGCGCAGCGTACGTGCAGAGTAACAGTGCCACATGCGCAGATGGGCTCTTCTGGTACAATAACTCCACTGGAGACTGCCAGTGTACCAACGCAACCGAGTGCCTGAGCTTCACTGCAGACAGGAACGTGAACTCATTTGCCCTCAACATGGACACCATGAGACCGCAGGTTGGTTTGTCTGTGCGTCTTTGTTCACCTTGTCTTCTTTTTGTGGGATGCGAAGGTCTTGATTATGATGAAACCTCTTTAGCGAGTCACTTGGCAATGCGACGCAAAAAGGATGCCTTGTTAGTTTGTCTGACAAGCTTTTCCAAATTAAGACGAAATTTGGGTGGAAATTCAGATGTCTTTTTCGACCAGTAGAGCAGTGCGACTTTGGGAGCGTCTATCTCTTTTTGATTATATATATTTCTGTCGTTTTCCCTTAATTAATTCTTTTCTTCTTTGCAGCTGAGCGTCTCGACAGGCGGAGACACCCGAGCCACAGCCGTGGCAGGGTACAGCGCTTCGGACAGCGTCTTTGTCAGCCACGGGACTTCCGAGACAACGATAAGCTTCCAGTGCGCTTACGGATACAGGTTTGAGAATGGGGACAGAGGGGAAACACAAGTGAACGCGTCCGCTCTGTGCGCAGCTGCTGATAGCTTTGCCGCAGGGGAGACGGAATATTTCTGGCGACTAGAACCTCCTTCTTGCACAGTCGGTGAGTGGCGAACAGATATGCGTGTCACAGGCAGTCACTGTTTTCCTTCTTTCTCCCCTTTCGTTTCGGTTCTCGCATGCCCCCCTCGTCTCTTATCTCCCTCGATCGAGCTGTAAGTAAGTCACTTACCCTCCTTTTCCCTTCCGTTTGTTTGTACCTCCGACACACTTTTTCTTTCGCTGTGTCTTTGCCATCATTCGTCTGTTGCTGCAAAAGTTCCCCCCCCAACCCAACAACTGCAGTCGACACCTGCACTCACGCTGAGCTGGCTGCCACCCTCGCGAATGTGACTTTTTCCTCGGATCTCCCCACCGCCCTGCCGAATGCTGCCAACACGGAGAGCCTTTCATGCGACCCCGGCTTCGCATTCTACGACGGTGCGGAGACCCAATCCTTCCAGTTCCAGTGCCTCCTCGACCCCTCAGACACTCGGAACTACAGGGAGTACATCTACCAACCTACACTCGGAGTGACACCGTCTTGCATTGGTCAGTCAGTGCCTTTCTTTATCTCACAATCTGTAATCGTCTTGCGTCTTCTCTTGATGGAAGGCAGATTCGTTTCTCTACAGAGAATGCCTCTGCCGTATTTTTCGTTTTATCCTCTTCCTGGGTTTCGTATTTTCACTGTCGTCTTCTTCTTCTTCTTCTTCTTCTTTTTGCTCTTTCTGTCTGTCTGCAGAGCAACCCTGCGATCTGGTGTCCCCCTCTCTGGCCGCTTTGTCGAATTATGAGGGAATCGGTTTCTCCACTGGCAGCACGATGTCCGTGGGGGCCTCAGGTCAGGTCTACCTCCTCGCAAACCCCGGATACTCGTTCAGATTCGAAAAGTCGTACCTCGAGAAGGACGTCACCTGCAACGGCACTGCATACGGAGCCTCCGACATCGTCTTCACAGAGTCCTCTCCTGTCATTTCGGGTCCGTCAATGGCAGCATGAAGTAATTGACGCACGCAAGGACAATTGGCAAATGTTCTGTTAATTAATTGACGCATGCAGGGTTGGTCAATGACAGCATGAAGACTGCCAAATGGTTCCCATGGATTGTGTCTTTTCTTTCTTGTCTTTCTTTCGTTTGGCTTGAGGAATGCATGCTTATGCTCCCGCTCGTCTTCTTCTCGTTTTGAAAGAAAGCTTCGCATCGCATTCTTCCTTCCTTCTTTCAGCAGCTACCCAATTAAGCCAAAGGGTCGATCCACACGGCCCCGCGAGGAGGGAGGATCCATGGGAAAGTTTTCAGAAAGAAGCCTTGAGTCAGAATGATGTTTTGCACAATAGATTTCTTTCAAAAAGAATTGACGTTTATCTTCCTATCATCAAAAATGCCAATCTATCTGCAGCCGCCACCTGCGACTCCACGATCATCCTCAGAAAGGCCGGGGCCAAATGCAGCGGTGCGACAACGCAGCCGTCCGGAGTGACGTCGGGTACAGCCGTGACCATCTCCGCCTGTGCAGCAGCGGTGACGGCAGACGCCAGTTGCAGCACCTCCTTCTCACACACGTACACCGCAGCCGCAGTGAACTGCTATTGCGTTGCGACGACGCACAGCGACCCTTATTGTTCGCTTCAGGACACGAACGATAAGTGGAATTCGTTCGCGACCACACCGGAAGGCCTGTCGGAGGGGCTGCAGAGAACCTCGTCGGGCACTGAGCCTGCAACCGCCACGACGGCGGAAGCGTCGACCATCACTTTCAGCTGCAGTAGCGGCACCCTCTCTGGCACTGCAGCGCCTTCTTTCACCTGCACGGGGGTGTACGACTACAGCTCCAATGATCCGAACAACCCTCTGTCCGGGCAGTCGTTCTTCTATCAAGCCTCGATTCCTGTCTGTGAAGGTCAGTAGGCTTTCTTCTTCTCCTTATTGATATCACGTATTGTTTATGTGGATTGGATTGGCCTCCCCCTTTTTTTTTCATCGGCTTCCGTTTTGGAAGGTCCGTCCATCTGTTTTTAAAGGCTCAGCTTTCCCTCAAAGGGCCTCGTGCCTTCCTTCTTGTATTCGTTTCAAGTGCCAATATTGATGTACTGCCTTCCTTCTTTGCGTTCATGTACTTCATCAGTCTGATGGCATTGCATGCATGCATGCAGAATCGGGGGGCACCCAGACCTGCGCAGCTGCCAGCACGTGCGCGACTCAAGCGGTTTGTCGGGACACTCCCACGGGACACTCGTGTGCTTGCAGGGAGGACCTGGGATACCTTGACCTGTTCATAAACACCAACATGACGGGGACGGTCTGCCAACGGCCCCTGTGCGGCGACGGGTTCTGGTCCCCAGGAGAAGAGTGTGAGGACGGGAACACCGCCAACGGGGATGGGTGCTCGGCCCTTTGTCAGGTGGAGGACGGATGGAGCTGCAGAGAGGACGGCAGCTTCCCCCCCCTCGCAGACTGCAATCGGTACTGCAGCTTTGCACGATCCACAGCAGTGGCACTTCTGCCGAGCGACTTGAACTTCTGCGAGTCGGGAGGCGCAGACAATCCCGGAGTTGCTGCTTTGACCCGATGTTTCTACAAGTGCACAGCGTCGAGCGACGCTGTGTACACTCGGTACGGGTGCGCGTACGATCTGAAGGACTACATCGACACGAACAGCAAGACAGACGCCACCCTCACAGCGACCTTCCCGTTCGACGCCCTGATCATCTGCGAAGGCATTGAAACCCCCGCCCCGAGCACACGTAACTACTACACAAGGGCAGTCAGATTCACCGACGCATCACTATCGGAGATGATCGTCCAATTCAATGCAGACGTGGCGATTCAAAAGACCACCTTCATCACACTCACTGCGAGCACCGACGAGGAACAGGCCACGGAGGCCATGAACGCAACCGCGTGGGGGGCCTGCTCCAACGCCGTCTCGGAGACGGATTCTACGGTCACGTTTTTCGAGACCTCCACGCTCACTCGTCTGGGGGTGGGCGCTCAATGCCGTTGGATGACCAAACGATCGCTTTTGATCCGGTTGGGGACGCTGCCCTCCCTTCCTTTCCGTCTGATTCAACCAGGGGATGCCCTGACGTTCCACGGTTCTTCGGTGCAGAATTTCAACGCGATTGTGTGGATCCCCTACTCGATCTACGAGCGGCGGTGGACCCACTCGGCGAACGTGGGGGACTCTGTGGAGTTTCCCCTCCAGGTCGCAGAATCTGCATATTCGATGACCGTCACGCTGAGAGGGCCTCTCACAGACGCAGGCGAGTGCATCGCCTTGCACGTGAAGGCGGTCGTCGACGGTTCGGGTCTGGGTGGGAGGGACCCGGTGAACGTCGACTGGGCCGGGGTCTGCAAGGACACGGGGGGAACGATTTTTACGTGTCCCTCCACCCTCACATTCGCGCTTTCCGCAGCATCCGGTGTGGACGACAGGTCCAAGCTTCAGTTCTCCTTGACAGACACAGAGTGGGCCCTCGTTGTGGGCGACGCCGCATTTGCTGGAGGGGGCTCCGTTGAGTTCACTGCAACCGTCAAGAACATATTCGGATACCAGGCGGTTAGCAACACGAAGAGTATCACTGTGCGTCCGACAGAGAATCTTCCCGTCATTGAGGCCACAATTCCGCTTTCCGGGTCCTCCTCCATTGCTCTCTCCTCCCCCAATGAGGAGATCCACATCGCCATTGCAGTCCGAAGTCCCACCACCTCATCTCTTTGCTCTTCAATTCCAAGCGCCCAAACAGCAATTACAGTCGCATGGACAGTGGATCTCAATTCCGGGACAGACGCGACGTCAGTCGTCTCCACACGCGACCTAGACAAATCCCCCAACACGATTCTTCTCCCCCCGGGAGTTTTCCCTCAGAGCTCGACTGTGACCTTCACCGCGAAGGCCTACTTCAGTCACCTAGACCCAGCCGTGGCCTCCAACGTTGCTTCCACAACGTTCACAGTCACAATCGGAGCCTTCGCGTCGTCCGCCGCTGTCCCGATGGTGGTCGCTCCCGTGACCCCTTCCATTTTCTGCCCAACAATCATCGACGCGAGCTTCAGCGTGGACCCCAACGCCGAGCTGGCCTCCCTGTACCCCTCTCGGTACGGCACCCAGGGTCCTCTGGAGTACTTTTTTGAGTGCGAGGCGATCGCTTACTCCTCCACGGACTTCACGAAAGCACGGCAGGAGACCTCCACTGGGTGTCCGACTCTCGTTCTGGCCTCCATGACCACCCAGCTGATCAACGGCACTCTGGAAGTTGCTGCGAACAGCTTCTTTGCAGGCCAGCTCTACAGGTTCACAATCACCGTCATGACTCCGGGAGGAACCCACATTGCGTCGGACTTCGGGGGGGCAGCGACGGAGACGGGAAGTGCAGTGAACACAACCACAACCATCGAGCTGCGACCGAGCTCAAAAACGACTGACTCAGGTGCTGCGTCGATTGGTGCTGCGGTCTACTCTGTGGATGCGAGCAGGACGGTCTCTGTGGGCACGGTGCTGCAGACACAGACGGTCGAGGAGTTCCCTGAGGACCTCGACATTGACTTCACTTTTGTCACTCAGGTCCCGACAGGGGGCACGAATTCCCACTGCAATGTCAGTCAGTTGATTTCTTTATCTCACTTTTCTGCTGTGTCATTCTTTTGGCGGGCGGGAGTGTCTTTGTTTGTCTCTCTCTGTCCCTCATTCTTTTTGGAATTCCAGAGTCAATCAGAACGCGTGCAAAGGTACTGGAGGAAGCCGAATACTTGTCTAAGATGATTTTCTTCGGTCGCTCTGTTCGCCATTTTCTTCCTTGTCTGCTGCTTTCTGACTGCTCGACGTTCCCCACCTCACATTCTTTTTTTTTTTTCTTTCTTTCTGACTGCTCCCCAACTCACATTCTTTTTTTTTTTCTTTCTTTCTGACTGCTCGACGTTCCCCAACTCACATTCTTTTTTTTTTTTTTCTTTCTGACTGCTCGACGTTCCCCAACTCACATTCTTTTTCTTTTTTTTTTCTTTCTTTCTGACTGCTCCACATTCCCCAACTCACATTCTTGCTTGCATCTGCGTGGTTTGAAGATGAAGGAAGAAGACGAGTGCATGCAACTGCAAGCACTCTCTGACCATCTCCATGCACCAAATACTCCCACTTCACTTCAAATGTAAACAACTGAATGCATGCGTGCAGCCAAGTGTGAGTCCCCAGCTGGAGGTGTACACATTCACTTCAATGTAATTCTGTATGAAAAAATATCTATGTAATATATACATAAACAACTGCATGCATGCGTGCAGCCAAGTGTAAGTCCCCAGCTGGAGGTGTACACATTCGCAGAGACGGCGAACATAGATGCCTTCTATACCCTCGACGCAGAACAGGTCAGGAAGGCGTCCGTTGCAGCTGAGAAAAAAAAAGCATAGTGCAAAAGCATGTATAAACGAGCATGAAAATTTGCTATATACGTAATCACGAACATGGAATGACAGGCACCTGCCACAGGTGATGTTGAGACCGGAGCGTTTTTTGTCCCTCCGATTGGGTTTCCTCTCTCTTTTTTGCGCGCGTATATATGTCCTGTCGCTTCGTCTGTCCGTCGATGATCGTCGCAGCTCTCTTGCAGACATTGGGGGGGGAGTAAATGTACCTGCTTTTCCTTCTCTTTTTTTCTTCTCGTGTGCCTTCAGGTTGGCTACCTGTCTGACTACTCAGTTCTCTCCAAGACCACCACTGTCAGCCTGACGAGCGCCTCTGCCCCCTTCGGCGCTGTGGAGAGCGAAAGCGGGAAACACGCGGTCGCGTATTACACCGGTACCGTGCCCTCGTCTGTGGTGACGGAAATGCTGGGGAGGGTGTTCACAGTGGGACTGAACATGTACAGCAGCAGCACAGACACTGACTGGAGGTGGCACATCTTCAAACCGGCAGCGATGAGCGAAGTGCTGCAAATAGACGGGAAACCCACCGGGGGCACCGTGGTGGTCTCCCCTCTGTCGGGCGTTTTCTTCTCCACCTTTTTTACCTTCCTTCAAACAGAGTCAGTCCGTTAGTGAGTCAATGCATTGTTGTGGCAATCGGACGTAGAGTCTGCGAGTCAGTGCAGCAGCTAGGCTGGAGCTCCTTGACCCCCCCCCAAGTAGTTTTCTTTTCCATTCGAAGGAACGATTGTGCATTCTCCCCTGCGCGAGCGGCCCTTCATTTTTTCTCGTGAGATGACCCTTGGGGGGCTTGCGTGAGTCGTTGCATGCATGAACGAGTGAGTGGGTGGTTGAGTAGTTGGATACGTGGGTAGTTGGCTGAGGAGTACTGCGAGCAAATGTCTGATGAGTGACTGAGTGAATCAGTGTGAGAAAGAGAGACAGAAATCGTATCGGTTTCACGAGGACTCTGCATGGTGTTCTTGTGGAGGACAGAGAAATACTTTCGTGTCACTGCAATGACTGTGTCTGTCGATCTGTCGACTGAGTGAGTGAGTGAGTGAGTGAGTTGGTTGCGTTTCTGCCTGCGTGCGTGCAGTTGGATCGACGACGACTCCGGTGTCGCTCTAGAGTATTCTTTTGAGCTGAAGGAGGTCACTGTGGACACCAGCACGGGAGCAACGACAGACGTCTCGGGGGTCAGCACGACGATGCTGCAGGGCTACACGGAAGGAGGGAGCCGTTTGGAGACAAAAGTCCCTCAGGTCAGTCAGTCAGTTTCTTGTGCTGCATGGTTGGTGATTCTCCATGTAGTCAGAGAGGTTTCAGCAAAGACATGAGAAAAGGTATTTTCTGATCTCAGAATCAAATCAGGAGAGGGTGTGCCTGCCATACATCTCTCTATGTACACCATGCATGGATCCAAGGTTGCATCTGGTATTCCTCACAGCATCTCCCTCCACCTAGTCAGCTAGTCCCCTCCCATGCAGAAGCACCTTGCAGTCATCAAGTGATGGATTGATCCCCCCTCCATCTTGATCTTTGCTTGCCCGCATGGATGCAGGGAAGTTCGAGCAACGTGTACTGCCAGGCAATCGGGAGAGTTCGGGATTCTCTCGGCGCCACGGCCTCCGCAACCTCCGCTGCGTTCCTCGTGACGAGCGGCACGACTCCGACGGTGTCCACTCTGGAGACCGACACGGCTCTGTGGGCAAGCTCCGTGGACTCAAAAACAAGGAGCGAGATTGCGGCGTCAGTCTGTCTGTCATGTCTGTCTTCCTGTCCGTCTCTCTCTCTTCTCTCTCTCTCTCTGTGTGTGTGTGTGTGTGTGTGTGTTTTCTGCCTCTTCCAAAAACACCGGTAGCAAACCATGAGCGGTCCCTTTTTATTTCTACATTCTTTCGAGGTCGTTTTTGAAGAAGCACGGAGAATGCCTGCTTGCCCCTCGAGCTAGCCGTGCGCACTCAATTTCTCTTTTCTTTCTCTCTTTTGTCCTCTCCATCCAACGAGCCCTCGATGATACATAATTGCATGCAGATATCTCATTTCAATGGACAGCGCTTTGGAGAGCACAACACTCGACACAACGACCCTGAGCAACCAGGATTCCGCAGCCAGCACCCTCTTTGACTCGTACATGAACCTGGCCAGCTCTACCCTCACCCTGGCGGAGGGAGCCCTGTCGACCCACTCGGCCTCGAACCCGTCGGCGGATGAGTTCCTCGCCCTCGCACAGGCCGCACAGGCCTCCTGGCGGGCAATTGACCGATCTGTCTCGGCACTCACCCTCACAGGGGACGCGAGGGCGTCAAGGAACAACGACTCAGTCACCAACGGAGAATACCTCAGTAGGGTCAGTCAGTCAGTCGGTCGGTCGGTCAGTGCATGAATGTGTGTTTAAATGAATGATTTGTTTGGCTGGTTTGACGCGGATGCAAGGACTTCTTGAGCAGGGTGAATGAGATGGATGGGTATGTCTACAATCTTTCTTTCCGTCGCTTCAGGGACAAAGACGGCGAATGAATGGATTCATCGATCGATCGTTCGATTCTTTTCCGTGCATTTACGTTCATATAGAATTCTTTTTCTATATGAAGTACATGCAGAATTCTGTATGAAAGTAAATGAATGGATTCATCGATCGATCGATTCATTTGATTTCGTGCAAAGAAGGAAAGCATCGCCATGCAGCAGCTGCGGAATCTTTGCGTCAATCCATCCACACACTCAGACGACAAAGTCAATCAAGAGATGATCATCCCAGAACCGTCGACAGATGCATCAAACAAACAAAAGCAACAAAAAAGAGAACCAACCTATCGATGAAACCAACAAATAGGTAAAGAAAGTTGCATTCCTTCAGAGACTTCAGGCAGGAAGGACATGTGTCCACGACCTCTTGAAGATGATCTCTTCTTAATGTTGCTTGTACGCTCTTTTCTTTTGGCTGCAGCTTGGAACATCTGTAAAGAGCCTCGCCACTCTCGGGCACTCATCTTTTGATTCCATCTCTACTGACAGCCTCACGACCTTCGCCTCCGTCCTCTCCGGTCTCTCGACTTCCCTCTCAACTTTCAACAAATACACGTTTGACGATGCCAGGGTGAACACAACGTGCTCCAACCGGACTCTGAACACGACCGGCACTCCCGAGTACAAAGTTGCATGTGATCTCGATAGCGACAGCCTGACGATCTCCAATTCTGCTCTCTCGGCTGCCGACTCCATTGTGGAAGCAGCCCAGCAAGCTGCGAGGCTTCTGGTGCGAAACTTGACTACAGGCTCTGCCACGCAGACCCTCACCTCTGGTAGCCTCACCTTAGTTGCCAGGACTCTGTCCGAGACTTCGCTGACAGGATCAGTCGTCGAGATGGCAGACACAACTACGGGCCTGAGCATACGACTGCCACGGTTGAGTGGATACCTGCCGGCCAGATCAACCACGTCCGCGACCTGCAATGACCAGTCCCCCATTTACCTCACTGCTGTTTCCTTCACCTCCCATCCTCGAAATACCCATTATTACTCAAGCGCCCTCAGTTCCCAATCTGCAGGGTCGGGTATCACGCTGTACAGATGCGACCAGGAGATTACCATCAGTCTGCCCACCACAGTGCTCATCGAAATGTACGTTCCTGTCACCCGCGTTGCCGTCACGTACAACACAAACAACGAGCCCATCGAGCAGACATGCGCTTTCTGGGACTCCACAGCAGGAGAGTTGGGTACAGGCAACTGGAGCACCACAGGCGTCACCACGGCCACTCAAGTGACTACTGACGGTCCCCTGAGGTGTCTGACGCAGCACCTGACGGATTTCGGGTCCATCCAGGTGACGGGAACTGCGGAGGTGACCACGACGACTACCGACGCCGCCTCCGTCATCACTGCCGGGGCAACGGCAGAAAAGGTCCCGGAGGAGGAAGAGGAGACACAGAGAGCGAAGCCAAAGGACCTCGTTGCACTTGCAGCAAACCCCGCGATGTTCCTCCTCATCGCGATTTTGCTGCTCCTCCTTGGAATCGGAACATTGTCAGTCAGTCGGTCCTTTGAAAGAAAGAAAGAAAGAAAGAAAGAAAGAAGGAAGGAAGGAAGGAAGGAAGGAAAGAAAGAAAGAAAGAAAGAAAAAAGGAAAGGAAGGAATCTGCCGGTGTCGGTGGTCCTGCTGCGTTTTTAATTGAATGAGTGATTGTTCTTCTGCCCATTCAGTGGGCAACGTGCGTCTGTACACCCATGAGAATTAAGTTGGAACTTTTTTTCGAAACACATCCCATGCGAAGAGCCCACAATGGCCAGGCCTCCAGGGGTCCTTTCGTGTTTCCGTGGCTCTAGTACGAAGACATTTATTGACGCACGCATTTGTTGACCAAATTTTGCGTGCGTCAATGGGCCTCCAGGGGTCCTTTCGTGTTTCCGTGGCTCTAGTACGAAGACATTTGTTTCTTTTTTCTCTGTTCCGGTAGCCATCTCAACAGACAGAAAGCGGCGCCAGTCATTGCCTCGAAATGATATTTCTGCACTGTACACAAACAAATACACGCGGATGTTTTTCTGTCTGTATGCAGGGCATTTTTCCATGACCAGAACTCAGGAGAGGGTGATGAAAATTGGCTCATCAACCGATATCTGAACAACGAGAAGCTCATCAAGAGGACACAGCAGGGAGAGCCTGTCACTGCCTGCGGGAACGTCGTTAGGTTCCTCGCCTGTTTTCCGTGCAGACGTCTGTGCTTCGTCTGCTGTGGCTGCTCTTGCGGAAACCGCTCGAAGCTCAACAAAGAAAACAACGTGGTTGCAGACTTGAGGTCTCTCAGAGAGGTTGCAAGGAGGGTGGCCCTGCTCGAGAAGAGTCGTGCAGAAACGAAAAAGGAAAAGAAACAACAGCAGAAAAAAAATTATATCAAGGGAGTCTACGAGGCAGGTGAGCTGGAGGCAGCCCTGGATCTGCACGCACGTGAACGAAGACACGAAATGCACAGAGCAGCAGCGCGTATCGGTCAAAAATGGCGTCGCCTCGCGGCTGCCAAATCAAAGCGGCGACGGGGCAGCATCACTGCCATCGTTGCAGCGGTGGAGGCGACCCCCCGATGGGAGCCCCACCAGGCAGTTGTGGGGATTACGTGTCGTCGCCTTCCGGCAGAGTTCCGTCCAGACGAAACGAATCTCTCCGAGTGGTTCTCTCAGGAGATGGGGGGACTGGAGGGTGCCAATGTGAGTGCAATGCCTGCCGATGCAGGCGGTGCGTCTCTGTATGTGACTGACAGAGGAATGCTCTTCGGTCCTGAGAGAAGCACCCGCGCCCTCCCTGTAGCGGCAGACGGGTCGCTCGAGCAAGGATGGCAAGGGCTCTCGATTCCCTTTGGTAATATGGTCGTGCCTCTAGGCCCCGGCTCCTCCCACTGGAAGCCCGTGATTTCTCCCAAACTGACCACTCACCTCGTGAACGTCGATACCGCCCTCAAGAAGGGGGGGCCAGTCGCGGAGATTCTCAAATTGATGAAACTGGACACCTCCCACCACTACGACTGGAGGCAGAAAAGGGTGTGGCAGGACCTGGATAGACCCGAGAAGGTCCCGAAAGGCCACGTTTTGGTGCACCGACTGGTCATCGGGGCCATCGGCCAGACGCCCCGGGAGGGATTCTTTTCGGGTCAATACCACCCGACTCTCCCGGGGATGAAGGAGCAGTCTCGGGTAGAGCTCGCGGGGAACCTCCTGTTTGTGCGTGCGTCAATTCTCCTGAGTGGGATCGACGAGGTCTACCGTCTCCACCAGAGACTTGTCGAGTGTCTCCTCGCCTGCAGACAGGCGTTCCCCCTCTCGAACCCCGAAGCATGGAGGGGGGAAGAGGAGACCCTCCCGAACAGTATGCCCGGGTCCGCCGCCGCGCGGTCCTGGAAGAAGTGGAACCGCTACGCAGACATTATTGAGGCTCAGCAGCCGACTGAGCCCCCCCCTGCCCCCGGCATGCTGGTGGAAGAGGACCAGAGCCCAACAGCCAAGCGGCCAACCACCCCTCAGAGTATCGTAGAACAGCCCACAGAGGCCCCTCCGCAGTCCCGCGGGTCTCTTTCCCCCACTCGCATGCTGGGCCGCATCAAGGCTCTCACCCTCGAGACTCAATTTGAGGAGGAAGCGGACATTCCTGGCAGCATGCCGAGGGAGAATTCTAGAGTTCCTCTCTTCTGTCTGGACGAGGAGGGAGAGAAGATGCGAGCAGACGAGGAGGAGGCCGAGGAGGAGGGGGGTCTACCGGGGATCTCTGCAGCAGAGCTGGAACGACTGATCCAGGAGGAACCCGTTTTCGCAAGTCGAGATGACCTTCCTGACACAGTAGCAGCAGCAGCGAGCTCTAATGAGCAGGGCGAGGCTGCTGCCTCTGCCTCTGCCAAATCTTCTGGCCTTCCTTCCGGTCTCCCTGCAGCCCCCGATGTCTCAGGTGAGTATGAAGAGGGAGAGGGGGAGGAGATGGTTTTCGAGACTGCTGCAGATTCCCGTGAAGGCAGCGTCTTTGGAGAGACGGCAGAAGAGAGAAGGGAAAGAAAGGAAGCGGAAAAGGGCAAGTCAGCAAACACAAAGCCAAACACGTCAGAGAGCAGAAAGCAGCTGCAGAAACAGGGAACCGCACCCCTTCCGGTAATTCCGACGACAAGGAGGCGGTCCTCTGCTCACCGTCGGGAGGCTGCAGAAGCAGAAAAGAGGGAGGAGGACGACGAGGATGACGAACAACAGATGGCATTGTTCTTCAGAGGAAAGAGTCCCATGCGAAAGAAGCCAGAGCCGTCTCCCCTTATGAAAACAGAGACAGGGCTCTCCAAGGCCCATACAGTCCAATCCGAAATCAGCGCAGAAGAATCGGACGACTCGGACGGTCGGGCCATTGCCGACGCGACTCGGCATCTCGAGATGGCGGCGCGGCTGGGCATAGGGGAGGACGACATAGCAGATGAGGCTTCTCTTGCGAGTGGCAGTTTTCGGAGTTTTGGATTCTCCGAGAGTCAGCTGCCGAAAATACGACGGAAGGCCTCCGGGGGCCGTGCGTCGTTCCAGGAGGGGGAGATGGGCATTCACATAGAAGAGGGGATGCGTCAGCCTGAGGGTGAGAGTGAGATGGGGGGCATGATGGCTGCTGATGAGGAAGATGCCGGGACCGAAAAACGGCTTTCCGGGACCGACCTGGACAGGCTGGAGGCAGTTGATGAGATGGACTTTGGATGGAACAATCAGGTTGTCTCCTCGAGTCTGGCTAAGACGAAGGTGGCAGTGCAGGGTACGGCGTTCTTCTCCCCCCTCGCGGTGGAGAAGTCCAACGAAGATGGAGACCTCCACAAACGCAACAAGAAGCTGTACGAGAACCTGACCAGAATCGCCACCAAGGCGGACATCGTCACTCCAATGGACGACCTAGGAAGTGAGCGCCTGCATGAGCCTGTCGTCTTCGTCATTCGCCTCACGGACAAGAGCGTTTTGGTCAGTCAGGCAGTCAGTATACTATCAATATTGTCTTCGTTGGAGTTTGGTTCTGTTTCCTGACTGACGTATTGCAAAGGCCATCATGCTGCCTTCATCTCATCTTTCCGAAGAGAAAAAGGTAGACAAGACAATCAATCAAGTAGCTGTATTGAGCTCCAATCATCTTCACTGCATGAGATCACAAACAAAGGACGTCTGTCTGTCTGTCTGTTCACATGCAAACTCACCTGAGGAACATGAATGCATCGCTGCAATGAAGAACGAAGACGTGATCTGTTTGTCGAATGGACTCACTCTTTCTTCCTTCCTTCCTGCTGCTCACTGCCGATGCATGCCATCACAGCTCCAGCAAGGAGCGCCTTTTTGCTCCCTCCTCCATTCACTGCAGTCTGCCAAAGCACGTGCGTGCAGTGATCCACTGATCGATTCGACCGATTGCATGAACATTTACATGAACGAGTGCTTGCTTGCAGTTTGAGCCCTTGTGCTTCGAAGCTCTCGACGTCGAGGAGGACGATGAAGAGGACCTTTTCGGATCCGACAGCGAGGGCAGCGGTGGGAATGGAAAGAAAGGAATGGGCGACACAGGAGAGAAGAGGCGCACAGGGGGGATCCTGGTTCCTTTTGCCGCCCAGAAGGTTTTGTTTGCCAACCAGAAGAAGTCCCTGACCTCCAACCCCACTGAAGGTGTCGACTCCCGCCCTGGGTCTCCAGAGACCAGGGGTGGGTCTGAGAGGGGACTAGGGTCTGAGGCTCTGAGTGATTCTGACGATCTGAGCGACTCGAGCGATGAGTCGGGGGGCAAGAAGAAGAAAGAAAAGCCCAACGCCAAGGCAAAGGCTGCCTCCAAGAAGAAAGACGCAGAAGACTCAGATTCCGATGACCTTAGTGACAGCGACTCAGATGATTTGAGCGACTCGAGCGATGGGTCCAACAAAAAGAAAGGAAAGCCCAAAGCCAAAGCCAAAGCCGCTGCTGCAAAAAGAAAGACGGAGGATTCAGAAGATTCAGACTCGGACGACCTCAGTGACGACAGTGATGAAAGTGATGACTTGAGTAAGTCCAGTGAGGCGTCAAGCAAGAAAAAGGGAAAACAAGCGAAGGGAAAGGCCAAGGGGGGGAAGAAAAAAGACGAAGAAGATTCGGACTTGGATGACCTCAGTGACAGCGACAGCGATGATCTAAGTGACTCCAGCGATGATTCGGGTGCCAAAAAGAAAAACAAGAAAGGCAAGGGAGCAGCCAAGGGAGGCAAGAAGAAGGGCAAAGAGGATTCTGATTCAGATGATGACTCTGATGACGACTCAGACGACGATTCTGACGATTCCGATGACAAGAAAAAGAAGAACAAAAAGAAAGGAAAAGGCGCGAAGGGCGGTAAAAAGAAAGGGAAAAAGAAGGGCAGTGACAGCGATTCTGATGATGAATCAGACGATGATTCGGACGACGATTCTGACGATTCTGATGACTTCGACAAGAAAAAGAAGAATAAAAAGAAAGGAAAAGGCGCAAAGGGCGGCAAGAAGAAGGGGAAAAAGAAGGGCAGTGACAGCGATTCTGATGATGATTCGGACGACGATTCTGACGATTCTGATGACTCCGACAAGAAAAAGAAAAACAAGAAGAAGGGGAAGGGGGCGAAGGGTGGTAAGAAGGGAAAGAAAAAGGATAGTGACAGCGACTCTGATTCCGACTCCGACGATTCAGATTCAGACGATTCTGACAAGAAGAAAAAGAAAGGAAAGAAAAAAGGGGGCAAGAAGAAGAAGAAGGGGAGCGATTCAGACTCAGACTCAGACTCCGAAAAAGAAGAAGAAGACGACGAAGACGAGTCCGATGACCTCTCCTCCGATGACGACACCCCTGTCGATACACGACCCGTCGACCCCTACGCCGTTTTCAGAGCGACCCCCTCACAGGGAAGTCTTGTGTCTGCAGCCACAGCAACCCTCCCCCCGGAAATCAGGGAGCTCTTTGGGGCACAGGGGAAATACGCGGACCACGGCACGAAGCTCCATCGCTTCAACGCATCCGGCCAGCCCCAGGCCGCCGTCACCCTTCCGTTACACTTCATCATCAATGCATACCTCAGAGATGAGAACGGAGAGGGCGGGAGAATGTCACGAAAGTCCACCGGCTTTCTGAATTTGTTCACAAGGAGAAAATTCGACCCCAACTCAGAGCACGTCGGAAAGTACGGGAAGGACGGGGAAGTTCCAGAGAAGCCTCCCGAGAATTGGGGGAAGAAGACGACCAACCGCACGATTGTCCTCGAGTGTGGAGTGGCAGGGGGGACTTTCACTGTCGAGATTGACATCCTCAAATGGGGGGTGGTGGAGGTGCTCCCCTGCCGAAACTACACTGCCGCAATGCTGGCAATAGTCCCATGCACTTTGCTTCCGAACGGGTCGGGAAAAAAGAACCGTCTGCACGTCAGCCACGCAGAGCAGCAGGCCGGCATGCCTGTCGGGTGGTCCCTAGTCAGCGGGAAGCTGACGACTGCCGAGGCCTTCTCAGAAGAGATCGTTCGGCAGTTGAAGATTTTGAAGAACGATCCCGTAGCCCGACGGGCCGTTGACGACGCGATGGACCGTCTCGAGTTTGCCAGCTGGTCCTTCCATCGGCTGTATGTGGAAATTCTGAAGAGGGACTACCCTCTGATGAGGGTGATGGACCCCACGCCGACCCGCAGAATGCTCCAGAGATGGGTTTTGTGGTTCATGTCCTGGACCATTGCGGTGTTCTCTCTGTGCATTCTTCTGTGGGAGTTCACAGTCGAACCTCCACTTGGGATGGTCTTCTTCCAAGTCTCCCTTGACGGCACTGAACTGGGCACATTCGTCCTCTCTCTCCGGGTGGTCTTGGGTCTCTTCCTCGCCTGCATCCTCCATCACCCCTTCTTCCTCTTCGTCGACACTTTCTGGAGACGCAAAACCCCCTACCTGCCTAGGTTGAAGGGACTTGTCCGAAGCCACAAGGTGCACGAATTGCAGGTGGGAGGGAAGGAAAGTATTTTTGAGTGCTTTCTTTGAGCTTTCACATAGCAAAGGCAGGCGGTGACTGAATTCTTTGTAATCCTTTCTGTCTATTTGGAAATCAAAACGAAGTCGTAGAGTCGTGTCTCTACGAGTCCATTCTTCCCCCCCTGAATTGTTTCTCCTCCTTCCCGCCATTCTTCTGTATGGGAACGTTTTGAAGTTTCTTCACGCCGTCTAAGAAGAACAGAGACAGACAGAGAGACAGGAGAAAGGACTCTGATTTACCTCTGATTTCACCGTGATACGATGCCTGGAGCTTCTTCGCTGCCCTTTTCTTTTTGAATGAAACAACTCTCCTCCGACGTCTGCCTTGCCCAGCATCCTGCACTGAATGAATGTGAGTGAGGTGGGTGAGTGGCGCTGCATGCATGCATGCAGGTGTGGTGTCGGAAGGACGCCCCCGCTCTGATCAAAGTATTCATTTTCATACATGTATTTGAATGTGTTTGTATGAAAATGAATGCATGCAGGTGTGGTGTCGGAAGGACGCCCCCGCTCTGATCAAAGTAGACGAGACGAAGCAGTGGCTGAAGAGGACTCAGAGGAGAACCCTGGCCGGCTATATCTGGTTCGGCCTCATCACCGCGGCATTCGGATGGTTGGTTGGTCCGTACATACGCATGCATCTAACTATATGCACACATTCATGTCTGTCTTTCCATCTGTCTGGCTTTGTCTGAATCTCTTGCATCTGTACGTATTTTGTGTGTGTGTGTGGTTGCTGTCTTCCTTCCCTCTGATCCCACTCATGAGCAGTCAGTCGACTGTCCTCGCTGGCTGCTTCCATCATCGATCGCTTCTCTGATCCTTGCTTGCCTCTCCTCTACTGTTTGCTGTTGGCGTTCTGCCCCTTTCCGCATGCATGGGTTATGATTGTACTGAGCACTGTCATGCAGGATAAGAATTCCATTGACAGGATGCATAAGTGCGGCTGCGCATCCAAGCATACACGAATGAATGCGCGCATGAATGCAGGTATCTGATGTGGTTCTGTTTCAAACAAAACTGGAATTCACGCGACGCCGGTGACTTCATCTGGTCGGGTGTGATTGCTCTGGTGTTTGAGTTCGGTATCCGGCCGTTCGTCTTTGCATATATCCTCGCTGTGGTCATCCAGCGGGCCCTCCGAACACACCGACTCGACAGACTCGCGCAGCTGTTCCCGGGTGCCTTCGACTTCAAGAGAAGGAAGGCCAACGAAATGGATGGGGTGAGTCAGTCAGTCAGTCAGTCAGTCAGTCAAGGGTTCATCCCATCTGTATTTCTGTGCATGTGCAGCTGCACGTCTGTGAGTGTGTGCGTATGTGTTTTGGGCGGCCTTCGACTTAAAGAGAAGGTGCCAGAAGATGAGTGGAAGGAAAGACGGGGCGAATCGGACGGGTGGATGGAAGGATGGATGGATGGACGGATTGACTGATGGACGGATGGACGGATGGACGGATGGATGGATGGATGGATGGATGGACGGATGGACGCATGGATGGATGGATGGATGGATGGATGGATGGACGGATGGACAGATGGACGGATGGATGGATGGACGGATGGATGGATGGACGGATGGACGGATGGATGGATGGACGGATGGATGGATGGACGGATGGACTGATGGATGGAAGATGGACGGATGGACTGATGGATGGATGAATGGATGGACGGATGGACGGATGGACGGATGGACGGATGGACGGATGGACGGATGGATGGATGGATGGATGGACGGACGGATGGATGGATGGATGGATGGACGGATGGATGGAGGGATGGACGGATGGACGGATGGAGGGATGGACGGATGGACGGATGGATGGACGGATGGACGGATGGATGGACGGATGGACGGATGGATGGATGGATGGACGGATGGATGGATGGATGGACGGATGGATGGATAGATGGATGGATGGACGGATGGACGGATGGATGGATGGATGGATGGATGGATGGACGGATGGATGGATGGATGGATGGACGGATGGATGGATGGATGGACGGATGGATGGACGGATGGACGGATGGATGGACGGATGGATGGACGGATAAATGGACGGATGGATGGATGGACGGATGGACGGATGGATGGATGGACGGATGGACGGATGGATGGATGGACGGATGGACGGATGGATGGAAGGATGGATGGATGGACGGATGGACGGATGGACGGATGGACGGATGGACGGATGGATGGATCCCTCGATGCATGCAGTTGGACCCCGAGACTGACTACGACGCACTCTTCCTGACCAACATTACCGGTTGATGATGAGCCTGAGGGAGGGAGGGAGGGAGGGAGGAGGGAAGGGAGCATGACAGGCTGTCTGTCTGTCTTTCTGTATTTGTCTGGATGATGACTCGGCCAGGGACGGAGAGATCGTCTCATCCATCAATCAATCAATCATCATTCCTCCACTTCATCGATCTTGCAAATTTATTTATTAATATATCTTCTTTTTTTGCATTTCCTTCCCTCCTCCCCTTCATTCCGTTTCTCCTTTACCCCTCTTCCTCCCTTCACACCCCTTCCTCCCTCCTTACCGTGCCTGTCTGCTCTCTCCGACCTCTCAAAGAGGTCACTCCGTTGTGCAGTCCGTAGGCGTGTGTGAAGATAGAAAAAGGAATTAAGGAGGGGAGGGAGTCTTCCTCCTCCCTTCCTTCCTTCCTTGCCAATTGCGACGTACCTCTTTTTGATCAATGAGAAGCAAGAAGGAAGCAACGAACAAAGAAATAGAGGAAGCTGAGTCAACTGGGGGAAAAGAAAGGGAACAAGTTCTGCAGGTGTTGAACGAGCGACCAGAAAAGAAGAACCAAAATCGTGAAGTAGGGAGGGAACCGAGACGAGAGAGATGGGTTCTGCAGGGGTACCCCCCCATGCAGTTAACTACTTTGTTACGTCGCACCCTCCTCTTGTCTGGAAGAGGGGCGAGCTGGCGTACAACGGAATTCGAGAAGAGTCGAAGATTTTCGGAAACAAGGATTCTTAGAAGATCGTTTGTAGAAAGGGAAAGAGCAAGTTCTTTGCAGACAGCGAAAGTCAAAGAGAGGCCTTCCTTCACTTTGTTGAATTAAGCAGAGAGAGAATCGAAACAATTTCTGATTTTGAAAACCAAACAGAAGCCCGGCCGGCCCGTGCAGATTGATCGAAGAACTTTGTTCCCTCCCTTCTTTCCTCTAGCTCCTCTCTTTGCATACAGGCGTGTTCTTGATCAGCCAAGCAGCAAATAAAGGAGGGGGGTGAAGAGAGGCGGTGGAAAAGAAAGGAAGAGCATGCAAGGGAAACAAAAAAAGAAAGAAAGAAAGAGGGCCACCGCGGAGAAGTATACGTGCTGCAGAGACGGATTAATTCTGGATACCCAATACGAAACAGAGTGCCGCAATTTCCTGCTAAATAAAATCTGTTCAATCCGTCCGTACATATTTGACTACCACCACTGGGGTGATGGAGCTGACATTTTTTCGACAGAGACTGCATCACCTCAATAAAGGAAGCCGATGTTTTGAATTGCAAACAATTCAATAATCGCTTGGAAGAGGGGAAAACAGATCGTAAGAAACAAATACATTCTCAAATATATATTAATCAATAATTTGTGCATACATTTGCACGCGATTCTGGTATAGTTCTTAATTTTTCAGCAGGTAGAACACTGAAAATAACTGAAACACTCTTTGTATATAAAATATAATGTAGTACAGAAAAACTCCTAGAAGAACTCTATACTGCATAAAAATTTGTAAATAAAACCTTGTGTACCTTGTAAGCTTTATAGCAGGGCTAACTGTAGAGCGACAGTGGGGTGTATAAGAGGCAAAATCATCTGTTTTTTTTTAAATTGTTTGTAAGCTGCTACAATTAAATTATATATATAATAATTATATGCCTTATACAGCCTCCTAACCTTTTCTCCCTAGCTGTAAAACTCTAGTGTGAATTTTTAGGTCAATTTCAAATTCTTAAAATCGGTATTACACTAGGTATTACACATCCAATGCAATCTCAACATGAGATTAAATATATTTATTTTAAGATTATCTTTTAGATGAATTTGATTGGCAGATATCTTGTACATGTGATAATATTTTAATGAATCTAATAATAGATAGGTATGTTTAAATTAAACAACTTCGTTCTAGACTTAACTAAGACTTTTTAAAAGTTTTTTAAAGGAGAAAACCACCACTACCGCCGGGATGGTTAGGGATGCTGACCAAACTTGGGGGGGGAGGAGGGCATGCCTCCCCCGCTCCTCTAGCAGTCGGAGTCCTCCTGTTTTAATAACAGGTCTCCAACGATGAGAATTTGTCCAGTTCTGATGAATTGAAGGAGACGAAGAGACAAAGAACAACTTTAAACCAGAAGATGAGCCTCCTCCAAAGGCTTCTGAGGGAAGGAGCACCCCTTCTGCTACTGATTATGAGCCTTTCCCACCTCTTTAGCATCAGTCGCCCTCAAACCTTGCAGATGAGAACGCCAACCCCCCCATTGTGTGGTATTCTGAGCATCAGAAGAACAAGCAGAGACTGTGTTGCGTCTTGTTTGCAGATGCAGGCTCGGCGCTTCAACTCATTTGGACAAGCAAAGCCGCTGAAGTCATGCACCCGGCAGTGGGACTCGACCACAATCCAGCTACTGTACAGATGCAACTGGGTAGTATGTAGTGGTATGGCAGAAGATGCAGACTGGCGTCTGATCGAGACAGATTGTGTGGTATTCTGAGCATCAGAAGAGCAAGCAGAGACAGTGTCACTGTGTTGCGTCTTGTGTGTGGATGCAGGCTTGGCGCTTTGACTCATTCGGACAAGCAAAGCCGCTGAATTCATACACCCGGCAGTGGCACTCGACCATAGCTGCAACTGGTTGGTTTGACAGATGATACAGAATACTAGCGTCTGCTCAAGACAGATTGTGTGGTATTCTGAGCATTAGACGAGCAAGCAAAGACTGTGTTGCGTCTTGTTTACGGATGCAAGCTCGGTGCTTCGACTCATTCGGACAAGCAAACTTTAAGCCGCTGACGTTATGCACCCGGCAGTGGGACTCGACCACAGTCCAGCTACTGGCTGGATGCAACTGGGTGGTATCATGTAGTGGTATGGCAGAAGATGCAGACTGGCGTCTGATCGAGACAGATTGTGTAGTATTCTGAGCATCAGACGAGCAAACAAAGACTGTGTTGCATCTTGTTTGCGGATGCAGGCTCGGCGCTTCGACTCATTCGGACAAGCAAAGCCGCTGACGTCATGCACCCGGCAGTGGCACTCGACCACAATCCAGCTACTGTCTAGATGCAACTGGGTGGTATCATGTAGTGGTATGGCAGAAGATGCAGACTGGCGTCTGATCGAGACAGATTGTGTGGTATTCTGAGCATCAGATGAGCAAACAAAGACTGTGTTGCGTCTTGTTTGCGGATGCAGGCTCGGCGCTTCGACTCATTCGGACAAGCAAAGCCGCTGACGTCATGCACCCGGCAGTGGCACTCGACCACAATCCAGCTACTGTCTAGATGCAACTGGGTGGTATCATGTAGTGGTATGGCAGAAGATGCAGAATAGCGTCTGATCGAGACAGATTGTATGGTATTCTGAGCATCAGAAGAGCAAGCAGAGACTGTGGTGCGTCTTGTATGGCAGAAGATGCAGACTCGGCGCTTCGACTCATTCGGACAAGCAAAGCCGCTGACGTCATGCACCCGGCAGTGGCACTCGACCACAGTATAGCTACGAAAGATGCCACTGGGTGGTATGTAGTGGTATGACAGAAGATGCAGAATACTAGCGTCTGATCGAGACAGATTGTGCGGTATTCTGAGCATCAGAAAAGCAAGCAAAGACTGTGTTGCGTCTTGTTTGCGGATGCAGGCTCAGTGCTTCGACTCATTTGGACAAGCAAAGCCGCTGACGTCATGCACCCGGCAGTGGGACTCGACCACAATCCAGCTACTGTCTAGATGCAACTGGGTGGTATGTAGTGGTATGGCAGAAGATGCAGACTGGCGTCTGATCGAGACAGATTGTGTGGTATTCTGAGCATCAGAAGAGCAAGCAAAGACTGTGTTGCGTCTTGTTTGCGGATGCAGGCTCGGCGCTTCGACTCATTCGGACAAGCAAAGCCGCTGACGTCATGCACCCGGCAGTGGGACTCGACCACAATCCAGCTACTGTCTAGATGCAACTGGGTGGTTTTATGTAGTGGTATGGCAGAAGATGCAGACTGGCGTCTGATCGAGACAGATTGTGCGGTATTCTGAGCATCAGAAGAGCAAACAAAGACTGTGTTGCGTCTTTTTTACGGATGCAGGCTCGGCGCTTCGACTCATTCGGACAAGCAAACTTTAAGCCGCTGACGTCATGCACCCGGCAGTGGGACTCGACCACAATCCAGCTACTGTCTAGATGCAACTGGGTGGTATCATGTAGTGGTATGGCAGAAGATGCAGACTGGCGTCTGATCGAGACAGATTGTGTGGTATTCTAAGCATCAGAAGAATAAGCAGAGACAGTGTTACTGTGTTGCGTCTTGTGTGTGGATGCAGACTCGGCGCTTCGACTCATTCGGACAAGCAAAGCCGCTGAAGTCTGCTGAAGTCATGCACGCGGCAGTGGCACTCGACCACAGTATAGCTATGATAGATGCAACTGGGTGGTATGTAGTGGTATAGCAGAAGATGCAGAATACTAGTATCTGATCGAGACAGATTGTGCGGTATTCTGAGCATCAGAAGAACAAGCAGAAACTATGTTGCGTCTTGTGTGTGGATGCAGGCTCGGCGCTTCAACTCATTCGGACAAGCAAAGCCGCTGAAATCATGCACCCGGCAGTGGGACTCGACCACATTCCAGCTACTGTCAAGATGCAACTGGGTGGTATGCAGTGCTATGGCAGAAGATGCAGATTGGCATCTGATCGAGACAGATTGTGTGGTATTCTAGAGCAAGCAGAGACTGTATTACGTCTTCTGTGTAGATGCAGCGAGATGCAGGCTCGGCGCTTCGACTCATTCGGATAAGCAAAGCCGCTGAAGTCATGCACCTGGCAGTAGGACTCGACCACAGTATAGGTACTGTAATTGCAACTGGGTGGTATGTAGTGGTATGACAGAAGATGCAGACTGGCGTCTAATCGAGACAGATTGTTTAGTATACTGAGAATCAGACGAGCACACAAAGACTGTGTTGCGTCTTGTTTGCAAATGCAGGCTCGGCGCTTCGACTCATTCGGACAAGCAAACTTTAAGCCGCTGACGTCATGCACCCGGCAGTGGGACTCGACCACTGTCCAGCTACTGTCTAGATGCAACTGGGTGGTATCATGTAGTAGTATGGCAGAAGATACAGACTGGCGTCTGATCGAGACAGATTGTGTGGTATTCTGAGCATCAGACGAGCAAGCAAAGACTGTGTTGCGTCTAGGTATTGCATCTTGTTTAGGGATGCAGGCTCGGTGCTTCGACTCATTCGGACAAGCAAAGACGCGAACATACATCCGGCAGTGGCACTCGACCACAATCCAGCTACTGTCTAGATCTAACTGGGTGGTATCATGTAGTGTTATGGCAGAAGATGCAGACTGGCGTCTGATCGAGACAGATTGTGTGGTATTCTGAGTATCAGACGAGCAAACGAAGACTGTGTTGTGTCTTGTTTGCGGATGCAGGCTCGGCGCTTCGACTCATTTGGACAAGCAAAGCCGCTGAAGTCATGCACCCGGCAGTAGGACTCGACCATAGCTGCAACTGGTTAGTATGATAGATGATGCAGTGTGCTAGCGTCTGCTTAAGACAGATTGTACAGTATTCTGAGCATCAGACGAGCAAACAAAGACTGTGTTGCGTCTTGTGTGTGGATGCACGCTCGGCGCTTCGACTCATTCGGACAAGCAAAGCCGCTGAAGTCTGCTGAAGTCATGCACCCGGCAGTGGCACTCGACCACAGTATAGCTATGATAGATGCAACTGGGTGGTATGTAGTGGTATAGCAGAAGATGCAGAATACTAGCATCTGATCGAGACAGATTGTGCGGTATTCTGAGCATGAGAAGAACAAGCAGAGACTATGTTGCATCTTGTATGTGGATGCAGGCTCGGTGCTTCGACTCATTTGGATAAGCAAAGCCGCTGAAATCATGCACCTGGCAGTGGGACTCGACCACATTCCAGCTACTGTCAAGATGCAACTGGGTGGTATGCAGTGCTATGGCAGAAGATGCAGATTGGCATCTGATTGAGACAGATTGTGTGGTATTCTGAGTATCCAAAAAGAGCAAGCAGAGACTGTATTATGTCTTCTGTGTGGATGCAGTGGGATGCAGGCTCGGCGCTTTGACTCATTCGGACAAGCAAAGCCGCTGAAGTCATGCACCCGGCAGTGGCACTCGACCACAGTATAGGTACTGTAATTGCAATTGGGTGGTATGTAGTGGTATGACAGAAGATGCAGACTAGCGTCTGATCGAGACAGATTGTCTAGTATACTGAGCATCAGACGAGCAAGCAAAGACTGTGTTGCGTCTTGTGTGTGGATGCAGGCTCGGCGCTTCGACTCATTCGGACAAGCAAACTTTAAGCCGCTGACGTCATGCACCCGGCAGTGGGACTCGACCACTGTCCAGCTACTGTCTAGATGCAACTGGGTGGTATCATGTAGTGGTATGGCAGAAGATGCAGACTGGCGTCTGATCGAGACAGATTGTGTGGTATTCTGAGCATCAGACGAGCAAGCAAAGACTGTGTTGCATCTAGGTGTTGCATCTTGTTTGGGGATGCAGGCTCGGTGCTTCGACTCGTTCGGACAAGCAAAGACGCGAACATGCACCCGGCAGTGGCACTCGACCACAATCCAGCTACTGTCTAGATCCATTTGGGTGGTATCATGTAGTGGTATGGCAGAAGATGCAGACTGGCGTCTGATCGAGACAGATTGTGCGGTATTCTGAGCATCAAACGAGCAAACGAAGACTGTGTTGTGTCTTGTTTGCGGATGCAGGCTCGGCGCTTCGACTCATTCGGACAAGCAAAGCCGCTGAAGTCATGCACCGGGCACTGGGACTCGACCATAGCTGCAACTGGTTAGTATGACAGATGATGCAGTGTACTAGCGTCTGCTCAAGACAGATTGTGCAGTATTCTGAGCATCAGAAGAGCAAACAAAGACTGTGTTGCGTCTTTTTTACGGATGCAGGCTCGGCGCTTCGACTCATTCGGACAAGCAAACTTTAAGCCGCTGACGTTATGCACCCGGCAGTGGGACTCGACCACAATCCAGCTACTGTCTAGATGCAACTGGGTGGTATCATGTAGTGGTATGGCAGAAGATGCAGACTGGCGTCTGATCGAGACAGATTGTGTGGTATTCTGAGCATCAGACGAGCAAGCAAAGACTGTGTTGCGTCTAGGTGTTGCATCTTGTTTGGGGATGCAGGCTCGGTGCTTCGACTCATTCGGACAAGCAAAGACGCGAACATGCACCCGGCAGTGGCACTCGACCACAATTCAGCTACTGTCTAGATCCAACTGGGTGGTATTATGTAGTGGTATGGCAGAAAATGCAGACTGGCGTCTGATCGAGACAGATTGTGTGGTATTCTGAGCATTAGATGAGCAAGCAAAGACTGTGTTGCGTCTTGTTTGCGGATGCAGGCTCGGCGCTTCGACTCATTCGGACAAGCAAAGCCGCTGACGTCATGTACCCGGCAGTAGCACTCGATCACAATCCAGCTACTGTCTAGATACAACTGGGTGGTATCATGTGGTGGTATGGCAGAAGATGCAGAATAGCGTCTAATCGAGACAGATTGTGTGGTATTCTGAGCATCAGAAGAGCAAGCAGAGACTGTGTTGCGTCTTGTGTGTGGATGCAGGCTCGGCGCTTCGACTCATTCGGACAAGCAAAGCCGCTGAAGTCATGCACCCGGCAGTAGGACTCGACCGCAGTATAGGTACTGTAATTGCAACTGTATATTATGACATATGATGCAGAATAGCGTCTGATCGAGACAGATTATGCAGTATTCTGAGCATCAGAAGAACAAGCAGAGACTGTGTTGCATCTTGTGCATGGATGCAGGCTCGGTGCTTCGACTCATTCGGACAAGCAAAGCCGCTGAAGTGCGCTGAAGTCATGCACCCGGCAGTAGGACTCGACCACAGTATAGCTACGATAGATGCCACTGGGTGGTATGTAGTGGTATGGCAGAAGATACAGAATACTAGCGTCTAATCGAGACAGATTGTGCGGTATTCTGAGCATCAGAAGAACAAGCAGAGACTGTGTTGCGTCTTGTGTGTGGATACAGGCTTGGCGCTTCGACTCATTCGGACAAGCAAAGCCGCTGAAGTGCACTGAAGTCATGCACCCGGCAGTGGGACTCGACCACAGTATAGCTACGATAGATGCAACTGGGTGGTATGTAGTGGTATGGCAGAAGATGCAGAATACTAGCGTCTAATCGAGACAGATTGTGCGGTATTCTGAGCATCAGAAGAACAAGCAGAGACTGTGTTGCGTCTTGTGTGTGGATGCAGGCTTGGCGCTTCGACTCATTCGGACAAGCAAAGCCGCTGAAGTCATGCACCCGGCAGTGGGACTCGACCACATTCCAGCTACTGTCAAGATGCAACTGGGTGGTATGCAGTGGTATAGCAGAAGATGTAGACTGGCGTCTAATCGAGACAGATTGTGTGGTATTCTGAGCATCAGAAGAGCAAGCAGAGACTGTTTTGCGTCTTGTGTGTGGATGCAGGCTCGGCGCTTCGACTCATTCGGACAAGCAAAGCCGCTGAAGTCCGCTGAAGTTATGCACCCGGCAGTGGGACTCGACCACAGTATAGGTACTGTAATTGCAACTGTGTACTATGACATATGATGTAGAATACTAGCGTCTGCTCAAGACAGATTGTATGGTATTCTGAGCATCAGAAGAGCAAGCAGAGACTCTATTGCCTCTTGTGTGTGGATGTAGGCTCGGTACTTCGACTCATTCGGACAAGCAAAGCCGCTGAAGTCATGCACCCGGCAGTGGCACTCGACCGTAGTATAGGTACTGTAATTGCAACTGGGTGGTATATAGTGGTATGGCAGAAGATGCAGAATACTAGCGTCTAATTGAGACAGATTGTGTGGTATTCTGAGCATCAGAAGAGCAAGCAGAGACTGTTTTGCGTCTTGTGTGTGGATGCAGGCTCGGCGCTTCGACTCATTCGGACAAGCAAAGCCGCTGAAGTCCGCTGAAGTTATGCACCCGGCAGTGGGACTCGACCACAGTATAGGTACTGTAATTGCAACTGTGTACTATGACATATGATGCAGAATACTAGCGTCTGCTCAAGACAGATTGTGTGGTATTCTGAGCATCAGAAGAGCAAACAAAGAGTGTGTTGCATCTTGTTTGGGGATGCAGGCTCGGTGCTTCGACTCATTTGGACAAGCAAAGCCGCTGACGTCATGCAACCGGCAGTGGGACTCGACCACAATCCAGCTACTGTCTAGATGCAACTGGGTGGTATCATGTAGTGGTATGGCAGAAGATGCAGAATAGCGTCTGATTGAGATAGATTGTGTGGTATTCTGAGCATCAAAAGAGCAAGCAGAGACTGTATTGCGTCTTGTGTGTGGATATAGGCTCGGCGCTTCGACTCATTTGGACAAGCAAAGCCGCTGAAGTCCACTGAAGTCATGCACCCGGCAGTGGCACTCGACCGCAGTATAGGTACTGTAATTGCAACTGTGTACTATGACATATGATGCAGAATAGCATCTGATCGAGACAGATTGTCTAGTATTCTAAGCATCAGAAGAACAAGCAGAGACTGTATTGCGTCTTGTGTGTGGATGCAGGCTCGGCGCTTCGACTCATTCGGCAAGCAAAGCCGCTGAAGTGTGCTGAAGTCATGCACCCGGCAGTGGGACTCGACCACAATATAGCTATGATAGATGCCACTGGGTGGTATGTAGTGGTATGGCAGAAGATGCAGAATACTAGCGTCTAATCGAGACAGATTGTGCGGTATTCTAAGCATCAGAAGAGCAAGCAGAGACTGTGTTGCATCTTGTGTGTGGATGCAGGCTTGGCGTTTCGACTCATTCGGACAAGCAAAGCCGCTGACGTCATGCACCCGGCAGTGGGACTCGACCACAGTCCAGCTACTATCAAGATGCAACTGGGTGGTATGCAGTGGTATGGCAGAAGATGCAGACTGGCGTCTGATCGAGACAGATTGTATGGTATTCCGAGCATCAGAAGAGCAAGCAGAGACTGTGTTGCGTTTTGTGTGTGGATGCAGGCTCGGCGCTTCGACTCATTCGGACAAGCAAAGCCGCTGAAGTCATGCACCCGGCAGTAGCACTCGACCATAGTATAGGTACTGTAATTGCAACTGGGTGGTATGTAGTGGTATGGCAGAAGATGCAGACTGGCATCTGATCGAGACAGATTGTATGGTATTCTGAGCATTAGACGAGCACACAAAGACTTTTTTGCGTCTTGTGTGTGGATGCAGGCTCGGCGCTTCAACTCATTCGGACAAGCAAAGCCGCTGAAGTCCTCTGAAGTTATGCACCCGGCAGTGGCACTCGACCACAGTATAGGTACTGTAATTGCAACTGTGTACTATGACATATGATGCAGAATACTAGCGTCTGCTCAAGACAGATTGTGTGGTATTCTGAGCATCAGAAGAGCAAACAAAGACTGTGTTGCGTCTTGTTTGCGGATGCAGGCTCGGTGCTTCGACTCATTCGGACAAGCAAAGCCGCTGACGTCATGCACCCGGCAGTGGGACTCGACCACAATCCAGCTACTGTCTAGATGCAACTGGGTGGTATCATGTAGTGGTATGGCAGAAGATGCAGACTGGCGTCTGATCGAGATAGATTGTGTAGTATTCTGAGCATCAGACGAGCAAACAAAGACTGTGTTGCATCTTGTTTGCGGATGCAGGCTTGGCGCTTCAACTCATTCGGACAAGCAAACTTTAAGCCGCTGACGTCATGCACCTGGCAGTGGGAGTCGACCACAATCCAGCTACTGTCTAGATGCAACTGGGTGGTATCATGTAGTGGTATGGCAGAAGATGCAGACTGGCGTCTGATCGAGACAGATTGTGTGGTATTCTAAGCATCAGACGAGCAAACGAAGACTGTGTTGCGTCTTGTTTGCGGATGTAGGCTCGGCGCTTCGACTCATTTGGACAAGCAAAGCCGCTGACGTCATGCACCCGGCAGTGGCACTCGACCACAATCCAGCTACTGTCTAGATGCAACTGGGTAGTTTTATGTAGTGGTATGGTAGAAGATGCAGACTGGCGTCTGATCGAGACAGATTGTGTGGTATTCTGAGCATCAGAAGAGCAAGCAGAGACTGTATTGCGTCTTGTGTGTGGATACAGGCTCGGCGCTTCGACTCATTCGGACAAGCAAAGCCGCTGAAATCATGCACCCAGCAGTGGCACTCGACCATAATCCAGCTACTGTCTAGATGCAACTCTGTCCTATGACATATGATGCAGAATAGCGTCTGATCGAGACAGATTGTGTGGCATTCTGAGCATTAGAAGAACAGCAGAGACTGTGGTACGTCTTGTGTGTGGATGCAGGCTCGGCGCTTCGACTCATTCGGACAAGCAAAGCCGCTGAAGTGCGCTGAAGTCATGCACCCGGCAGTGGGACTCGACCACAGTATAGCTACGATAGATGCAACTGGGTGGTATGTAGTGGTATGACAGAAGATGCAGAATACTAGCGTCTGATCGAGACAGATTGTGCGGTATTCTAAGCATCAGAAGAGTAAGCAGAGACTGTGTTGCGTCTTGTGTGTGGATGCAGGCTCGGCGCTTTGACTCATTCGGACAAGCAAAGCCACTGAAGTCATGCACCAGGCAGTGGGACTCGACCACATTCCAGCTACTGTCAAGATACAACTTGGTGGTATGTAGTGGTATGGCAGAAGATGCAGACTGGCGTCTGATCAAGACAGATTGTGTGGTATAATTCCAAGCAGAGACTGTGCAAGCATACTGGTTGGCCTCGTTTGAAAGAGACAAGTGTGCTTTCCACTCTGCAGGGGGTGTCTTTGCTTGCAAATCGCTATGAAGCTCTTCCTGCCGTCTTTGGTTGCACAGGTGGCGTGCCTCTCGACTGCCGTACACCAGTTGAGTCAGACCTGGACTTGGGTACGCACTTTGAAGGTAGAAGAGACAGCTAGAATTGCAGTGGTTTGCAAGCATACTGGTTGGCCTCATTTGAGAGAGACAAGTGTGTTTTCCACTCTGCAGGGGGTGTTTTTGCTTGCAAATCGCTATGAAGCTCTGCCTGCCGTCTTTGGTTGCACAGGTGGCGTGCCTCTCGACTGCCGTACACCGGTTGAGTCAGACCTGCACTTGGGTACGCACTTTGAAGGTGGAAGAGACAGCTAGAATTGCAGTGGTTTGCAAGCATACTGGTTGGCCTCATTTGAAAGAGACAAGTGTGCTTTCCACTCTGCAGGGGGTGTCTTTGCTTGCAAATCGCTATGAAGCTCTACCTGCCGTCTTTAGTTGCACAAGTGGCGTGCCTCTCGACTGCCGTACACCGGTTGACCTGCACTTGGGTACGCACTTTGAAGGTAGAAGAGACAGCTAGAATTACAGTGGTTTGCAAGCATACTGGTTGGCATCATTTGAAAGAGACAAGTGTGCTTTCTACTCTGCAGGGGGTGTCTTTGCTTGTAAATCGCTATGAAGCTCTGCCTGCCGTCTTTGGTTGCACAGGTGGCATGCCTCTCGACTGCCGTACACCGGTTGACCTGCACGTGGGTACGCACTTTGAAGGTAGAAGAGACAGCTAGAATTGCAGTGGTTTGCAAGCATACCGGTTGGCCTCATTTGAAAGAAACAAGTGTGAACTTGAATCCAGTCTAGTATCCAGTAATATACTGGTATATTGGCCACAGCCTAAGTTACTGTAGTGGCTCTTTAGCTTTGACCTAGGCTTTAACCGCCTCAATTCTATTCTATAGGTACATTGAATCAGCAGATAGCCTCTGCAGTCAACGGTGTGAGTGTGTGGATCTTTTAGACGGTTGATCGATTAGCAACCCCTGAGGTGGGAAGCAGTACCTCTAGCATTATTCGTTGCAATGAATACAAACCTTTTAATCATCTTATGATAAAAAAAAAATTTTAAAACTTCTTTTCTATTTTTTTTTTTGAATGAGATTAAATGAGATCAGTGCTTTTACCAAAATCGATCACTCCTCATCGATTAATAATATAATAAAAACTATGTATTTAACCTAGCATTTGACAGTCGAAAAGTTAGATTAGTTTTGAGTTTAAAAGAGAGTATCCAGAGTGCTTTAGTGAATTTGATTTAATTTAAGCAGGAGTTCTTTGAAGGGATAGAAGACGTGCGGGATGCTGTAGTACCTCTGCACAATTAAGGTCTTTCTGATTAAAAGGGTAGCCTTTTTTCAATAAAAGAACTGAAGTGTCTTAAAGGTTCTACCCTGCATCCCCTCTGTCTCTTTTCTCTCTGTTTTGATTGTTCAACCTGTTATGAAGCCGCGATTGATCAGCTGTATCAGGGTGATCGAAGTCCCGCCTATTTTCATCGCTGGTAGTCTTAGGACAGAACAAATCGATAAACTAGGTTAGATCCGCCCCTCATAAATGGGGACGCGGCATGTATGAAAAAACCCTCAATCATCATTTAACGCTGTTGTAGGATCAAACAAAACTGCCTCGTGCATTGCCGCTAAACGCTAGAAGCCTAGAAATAGGCTGATAGCGATGGCGTATGATGATGATGATCGCTTTTGACCAGGTTCTTGACTTTCAATAAATATTGGTATAGTGCAAAACCTAGTGTCAAACCTAGTGTAAAGCCCAAGAATATAAAAACCTATACCAGAAAGTTGCAAAAACTATGTAGATATACTAGTAATTAAACCAACTCAATATACTAGTAATTAAACCAACTCAACTTTGTTATCTAGTTTGTTATCATTATGTTATAAGCTTGTACCCTGATTGAATTGAACAAAAGTCGTTAAAGCCCATAAATATACATTTAAACATAACTGCTTTTAACTTCCGATACGCCATTCTTGTTCGATTTGCTCTTCATAGTTGTGCTCACCTCCTTCACAGTGGGCCGATGATGCAATTTTTGTCCAATCCAAAGAAGACGAGCGAGATTGCAATTCAAGCGGAGGTTCGAGAAGCCCCCCGCCCCCTCTTGTGTCACTAGTAGGCTCGCTGCTACGTGCCGAAAAGAATTCCCCGTCTCCTCCAAAGACTCCGACACCCCTCGTGGAGGCCTTTCGCCGAACAAAAAAGAAGTCACCATTTTCTGCTTCAATTAAACATACAGAGAACACACAGTTAGCCATACAGAAAACACACACGCAAAGGAATCAAAGGATGGAGAAGAAAAAGAAAGAACACGAAGAACGCAGCAGTTCACCATACAGAAAACACACACGCAAAGGAATCAAAGGATGGAGAAAAAAAGAAAGAGCTCGAAGAACGCAGCAGTTCACCATACAGAAAACACACACGCAAAGGAATCAAAGGATGGAGAAGAAAAAGAAAGAGCACGAAGAACGCAGCAGTTCACCATACAGAAAACACACACGCAAAGGAATCAAAGGATGGAGAAGAAAAAGAAAGAACACGAAGAACGCAGCAGTTCACCATACAGAAAACACACACGCAAAGGAATCAAAGGATGGAGAAGAAAAAGAAAGAACACGAAGAACGCAGCAGTTCACCATACAGAAAACACACACGCAAAGGAATCAAAGGATGGAGAAGAAAAAGAAAGAGCACGAAGAACGCAGCAGTTCACCATACAGAAAACACACACGCAAAGGAATCAAAGGATGGAGAAGAAAAAGAAAGAACACGAAGAACGCAGCAGTTCACCATACAGAAAACACACACGCAAAGGAATCAAAGCATGGAGAAGAAAAGAAAGAACACGAAGAACGCAGCAGTTCACCATACAGAAAACACACACGCAAAGGAATCAAAGGATGGAGAAGAAAAAGAAAGAGCACGAAGAACGCAGCAGTTCACCATACAGAGAACACACACGCAAAGGAATCAAAGCATGGAGAAGAAAAGAAAGAACACGAAGAACGCAGCAGTTCACCATACAGAAAACACACACGCAAAGGAATCAAAGGATGGAGAAAACAAGAAAGAGCACGAAGAACGCAGCAGTTCACCATGCAGAAAACACACACGCAAAGGAATCAAAGGATGGAGAAGAAAAAGAAAGAGCACGAAGAACGCAGCAGTTCACCATACAGAAAACACACACGCAAAGGAATCAAAGGATGGAGAAGAAAAGAAAAAACACGAAGAACGCAGCAGTCAACCATACAGAAAACGCACACGCAAAGGAATCAAAGGATGGAGAAGAAAAAGAAAGAGCACGAAGAACGCAGCAGTTCACCATACAGAAAACACACACGCAAAGGAATCAAAGGACGGAGAAGAAAAAGAAAAAACACGAACAACGCAACCGCTCAGAAAGAGACAGCCGCCTACAGTCCAACATAAACACTGCCCTAGACTCGAGAATTTGCTATTCCTGTACGCACGTATTCGGCAATTCAGAAACGAAACAAAGGAAAGAAACCGAGGACAATCCATTGAAACCGTTGATGGATGCAATCCCATTGACGCAGGTGCGGAAAGAAACTGCATGTTGTCTGAAATCTTTACCGCAGCATAAAACGCAGGCTTCACGGAGCGGGGAAAGATGCTAGCAACGAAGGTGGAGAGGTTCAACAGCTTTCCCTTTCAGTCTCTGTACAGCCCCTCTGCGTTTCACTCAAGCGACCTTTGCTTAAAAAAAAAAAAAACAGAAAGAAACGAAGAAACAGAGAAACAAAGAAACCACAAAAGACGACCGACCATCCTCTACAGTCTCCCATGCGCCAAGCCGATCTTCTTCGTCTTCCTCTTCTTCCTCTTCGTCGTCTTCGTCTTCTTCTTCTCCCAGTCCAACCCCCCCCTTCCCTTGCGCATCTGCATTTTCTTTCATACAGAATATGCATGTATGTATGTATGTATCAAGAATTCTGTATGAAAGTAAATGCAAACTCCCAGTCCAACCCCCCCCTTCCCTTGCGCACCTGCATTTACTTTCATACAGAATATGCATGTATGTATGTATGTATTTTTGTATGTATGTATAAAGAATTCTGTAAACTCCCAGTCCAACCCCCCCCCTTCCCTTGCGCACCTCCTGGAGGCGCCACGCGCCTGCAAACTCTTGACACCGACATTGCCCTCCTCTCTTCCGGGTCCTCTGAGACATTCACGAACCTGCATGCATACAGAGTAAAAAATAAATAAATGAACTCTGTATGAAAATAAACACAGACACCGGCATTGCCCTCCTCTCTTCCGGGTCCTCTGATCGAGGCATGAATGCACGATCGAACCTGAGGCCTTTCCTGTGGAACGCCGCAAGGAGCTTGAAGAATTCTTCGGCCTCCGTCAGCACAGGAACTTTGTGGGCAATGCCGCTGTCGTTCAGTGCCTCCCTCACAAGAGCCTAAAGGCACACACACACACACACAAACAAACACACATTCATTCCTTCATACATACATACAATACATACATACATACATACATACACACACACATACAGACACACGAGCACATGTAGACACTGTGTGGGCAATGCATTGAGATGAGTGTCAGAGCCCGTAAGACAAGAGTCAAAACGCAACGCAACAGGATCCTCCTCTATCCATTTCAATGTACACTTTATATCTCAAACAAACAAACTCTCTGTCCCTCTCTCCATCCCCCCCTTCTCTCACTCACTCCCTCTCTCCCTCTCTCACCCATCCAGCCACCCACCCACCAACACATCCACCCACACACCCACACCCACACCCACACCCACACCCACCCACACGTACGTACGAACACACACACACACACACACACACACACGCACACACACACACACACACACACACACACACACAAAGAGAGAGAGAGAGGCAGGTATCTGACCAGCTGACTGACCTTCATCGGTTTGAGGACGGGCGCTCTTCCCTGGAGGGAGCACCACGTTCTGTAGTTGGAGTCCAGCATTCGGACCACGTTGGGGCTGAGGAAGATTGAGTGCATCTGTCTCCGCTTCCTCCTGAACAGCAGTCGCGTCATGCCCTCCCACTCCAGAAAGTCCAGTCCTCTCGGCCTCTCTCGGGGCTCTATCCTGACGACGAGCGACTGAACCTGGGGGGCGGGGGAGAAACTTCCCGGCCGCACAAGACAGATGGGAAGAACCTTGCAGAACAGCCTGCAACACACACACACACACACACACAGAGAGAGAGAGGAGGGAGGGAGAGAGAGAGAGAGAGAGAGAGGGGGGGNGAGAGAGTGTGTGTGTGTGTCACAGGCAGAGAGAGAGAAAGAGAGAGAATACAAAGGGAGAGAAAACATCAGAGCCCACACGATCGACTCAGCTGATATCATGGCTTAGATACAGAAACCAAAACTCCAACCCAGAAGCAGGAAGCAGATTCTCACAAAAAGATGCAAGGGGGCTTGTTGGGCTGTCCACCGGCCTTACGTTCACTGTACGCACCATTACATACATACATACATACACACGTACATGCATACACACATACAGAGAGAAAGAGAAGGAAACCAACCGACCTTGTATTTACTGCCAGTCTGCTGTAGTTTCTGTACCCAGGCACTGCGAGGAGCCGCTCTGCAAATTCCTTCTGGAACATCAAAACCGCGACTCTCCAGGGCGCCCGGTGCGCCAGTAACTTGAGGAGAAACGGGGACGAAATCTGGTACGGCATGTTGCCCGTGCAAATGTCAAATCGACCCAGGGGAGATCGGAGGGCGTCCCGCTGCTGTGCCTCCAAATTGCGGAACCCCAGAGAAACCGCTCGACCCTGTACCTCACTGATCATCCGTCTGTCCACGTCCAGTGCCACAACCTTCCGAGCTAAAGGAAGCAGACGCACAGTCAAATTTCCCGTCCCTGGCCCAATCTCCAGCACCGTGTCACTGGACTTGACATCACACGCCGCCACGATCTTGTCCAGCACGCCCTCGTTGGTCAGCAGGTGCTGCCCTAATTCTTTCCTCAGGTAGAACCCGGCAGCAGGCGCGCCCAGGTGACCCAGGGCCCCGAAATTTCGGACACTGCCCTTTGTGGAAGTACAAACACTGTAGAATGGAAGAGAAGCAGGCGGAGACGCCAACGCGGTCAGCGGCCCCGAAGAAGAAGGAGGAGAAATGGAGAAGAGCTGCGGCTGGAGACGGAGACGGCATCTCGAACACATCCAGTGAGATTGCTGCGTGCACTTTTGGGTCAGCCAAAGCACGGGGGGCTTTTGTTGCGGAAGTGCAGTCAGAGAAATTCAGTGTAAACGCGGGGACACTGAGTCTGCCGCTGAAACCCTTCGTCAAAGGCAGGCGGAAGTCCCGAGTCTGCCGGAGAGACGTACGGAGACGGCTTGCAACGGGAAGGCACCGAACGGACGCAATGAGATGTCTTGAGTCACAGCTCTGCAAACGGAAAGGGAAACAAGCTGCAACTGCTGCATGTATTCCAAATAGTCAAAAAGTGTCTGGACACCGGCGTGAGTCGGCGTGTAGACGGAAGAAAAGAAAAGCGATGGACTCAAAAGATGATCAGTCCTCGCCGGCAGCAGACAAACAAAATCCATCTATGCATTCCGCAGGTCCTGCTCCCTTAAATGGGACTCACAGCTATTTAGTATGCCAGCACAACTGCATGTCAGCTTCTCGAGAGAACCGTGGGGATCGTGACTCTATACAGCAGTACCAGGCTCAGCTGGCTTGTGTGCAGCTATAGTGGCCGCCTGCCTCAATGATGCGGCGCGCCTTCAATCGGGCGGCCGCGCCGGCCAGACCGCGCGGCGCCGCGGCGCGGGCCCTCGATCATGCATGATTGTAAAGCGCGCCGCCGCGTGTTTGGAGCGACAATTTCATGCAAGTCAGAAACCATTCAGAAACCTTATTGATGACTGCAGTCGATCTCTGATCTGACAAGAGATGAAAAGTACCGGTTTCTCATGGATTGAAGTAAAGGGCACATTCTGACACTGCGCCTCTACTCATTTGCCTCATCACGCGTGTCTTTGCCGGCTCCCAGAATCTCATCTTCTGTCTTTCGATCGATTATTTTGTGCCGTGGCCCATGCAGCGGCAACGTCAATCAAGGAGACTGCTAACATGGTGGACAACATTGTAAGAAAGAGTGGCGCATCTGGATAGCTGAAAGACGCTGGATGCAGTACATGTTTTGTGTATTCCCTGTGCATCTGTACTGCTTTTGTCTGTGCCCGCTTCTGCCGGCTTCATAATGCAATGCTTTAAGACCAAGATGTGTCGTTTCTTTCAAGAGGGCCGATGCACAAGGGGATCCCACTGTACGTTTGCTCACGAAGTGGGAGAGGTAAGCCAACCGGCTTTGACCAACGCATCATGCTCTTCTCTCAAGCAGCTCTTTGGTCCTCCTGCATACCTGCCTTTCTTCGATCTCGTTTGCTCGTTGTGCCTTCACGACTTCTGTGTGATTTCTCTTCCTTCTTCCTTCCTCCCTTTGTTTCCTCCTCACCCGTCTGTAGCTTCGGTCCTGCATGTACCCCTGCAGCCTCTTCCCCTTATTCTCTCACTCTTCCCTGGGTCTGTGGGCTTTCACCGCTGACTGTTCTCTGCGTGCGCATCTCCAGCTCAACTTTCTTTTTTCTGCTCTGTTGCTTTCCACCCGCTTAAGTGTGTGCACCAGTTCAATCCGTCCTCGTCCCTTTCCCCGCCTCTTTCTCCTTCCTCTCTGTCTCGTTCTTCTCTCTCTTGTGTGGTCTGTGTCGGTTCAGCTCTCCCCCCTTTGTCACCATCCGCGCCAGTCTGACGGTCTCCCCTCCTCCCCCACCAACGTGCTACTACGCATTGTCGGCTCATGTCCGGACATCTTGCTTGGTGGTTGGTGTACGTGAGACAGCAAACAGTGAAGGTTTGCGTTTCTCTTCCCTTCTGCTCTCTTTCTGCAGCTGCGTGCCGCGCCGGACTTGAAAAAGGTGCGTAAGTCCCCGTCGCCTCCTGCCACGTGTGCGAGTGTGGGCGTGTCCGTCTGTCTGTCATTGTGTGTGTGTGTGTGTGTGTGTGTGTGTGTTGCTGCCTCAGGAAGCGGCCTTTGTCCTGCTTTGTTCAGTTTAATCTGAAGAGCTCACGTGGGAGAGTGCACTTCCTTTTTCTTCTCTCTCGAGCGTTTCCGCGTTTCCGTGATCTCCTCTCTTATTTGCCTTCCTTCGTTTTTTCTTCCCCATCCTTCCTTCCTTCCTTCCTTCCTCTCTTTCTTTCTTTTCTTTCTTTTCTTTCTTTCTTTCTTTCTTTCTTTCTTTCTTTCTTTCTTTCTTTCTTTTCTTTCTTTCTTTCTTTCTTTCTTTCTTTCTTTCTTCCTTCCTTTCTTCCTTCCTTTCTTCCTTCCTTTCTTCCTTCCTTTCTTCCTTCCTTCCTTCCTTCCCTTTCTTTCTTTCTTTCTTTCTTTCTTCCTTCCTTCCTTCCTTTCCTTCTTTCTTTCTTTCTTTCTTTCTTTCTTTCTTTCTTCCTTTCTTTCTTTCTTTCTTTCTTTCTTTTCTTTCTTTTCTTTCTTTCTTTCTTTCTTTCTTTCTTCCTTTCTTTCTTCCTTTCTTCCTTTCTTTCTTTCTTTCTTTCTTTCTTCCTTTCTTCCTTTCTTCCTTTCTTCCTTTCTTCCTTCCTTTCTTTCTTTCTTTCTTTCTTTCTTTCTTTCTCTCTCTTTCTCTCTCTTTCTCTCTCTTTCTCTCTCTTTCTCTTTCTTTCTTTCTTTCTTTCTTTTCTTTCTTTTCTTCCTTCCTTCCTTCGTCCCTTCCTTCCTTCCTCTCTTTCTTTTCTTTTTTTTTTCTTTCTTTCTTTTCTTTTTTTTTTTCTTTCTTTCTTTCTTTCTTTCTTTCTTTCTTTTCGTTCTTTCTTTCTTTCTTTCTTTCTTTCTTTCTTTCTTTTCTTTCTTCCTTTCTTTCTTTCTTTCTTTCTTTCTTTCTTTCTTTCTCTCTCTCTCTTTCTCTCTCTCGCTTTCTTTCTTTCTTTCTTTCTTTTCGTTCTTTCTTTCTTTCTTTCTTTCTTTCTTTCTTTCTTCCTTCCTTCCTTTCTTTCTTTCTTTCTTTCTTTCTTTCTTCCTTCCTCCCTTTCTTCCTTTCTTTCTTTCTTTCTTTCTCTTTCTCTCTCTCGCTTTCTTTCTTTCTTTCTTTCTTTCTTTCTTTCCTTTCTTTCTTTCTTTCTTCCTTTCTTCCTTTGTTTATTTTTTTCTTCCTTCCTTTCCTCCTTTCTTCCTTTCTTCCTCCCTTTCTTTCTTTCTTTCTTTCTTTCTTTCTTTCTTTGCGTTCGCACTCACTCGACCTGCCTGTCTGCCTGTCTGTCTGTCTGTCTGTCTTGTCTGCACAGAAGGAAAAGGCTTCCATCAATCGAAGTTTCCCTCTCGCAAGCCTCTGTTCTTTTCTGCTCGCATGGTCAGATCATTCAATTCAGTCTTCTTTCTGCAAAGTATGAATTGTTTTTCGTGTCTTCATGCAGACAAAAATGTGTCCAAACTTTCTTGAGGGCCATTGCAATGCCGAGAGCTGCCCATTCGCCCACGGGGAGGAAGAGCTGCGGTCTCTTGCGGGATCCTATAAAACGGCTCTGTGCTTCATGTGGCAGAAAGGTGGGCAGGCAGGCTTCCTCTCTGCATGGCTGGTCGCTTGGCTGCATGGCTTCTTTAATCATTCATTTACCTACAAGATCGGATGCGCCTAGGCAGCTTGCTTGCTTGCGATCGTGTGACGTGCCTTCTGATTGAAAATCTGACGCACTCCGTGCGAATGGCCCGGAAAGCGAAATTTATTTCTTGTTGCCCCTGCTTTAAATTTGGAAAGTGCCTCCTCAGCTGAATTATCTTTCCGGGGCCGAGCTTGGCGTGCGTCAGATCTTCCTGTAAACGTCGGACGCAGCCATCCGTGTGGTCTGGGGGGGTGCAATTTTTGTTAAGTGCCCTCTCAGCTTCGCTTTCCGGGCCATAAACATTGTTCCGAGCGCACTCCCGGAAGCAAAGGGCAAAAAGGCGGATCCGCAGATGCGTGAGGGAGAGAAAGAGTCGGAAGGATGCATAGGGATAAGCAGAAAAGAGAGATCTCAGGCACGCGCACGGCGCACGCATGTGTGTGCGTGTATTGTATGTACATCTGTCTGTATCCATGCATGCAGGCTGCTGCATCATGGGGGACCGGTGCAAATACGCACACGGAGTCCACGAACTTCGAACTGCCAAGTAAGCCAGCTGGTCAAATGTGTGTATTTATTTTCATACAAATAAATGTACGAAAATAAATACACACGGAGTCCACGAACTTGGAACTGCCAAGTAAGCCAGCTGGTCAAGTGTATAGTCCGTCTGCCCTTATTTTTCTCCCGTCCTCTTCCCCCTCCTCTTATTCTCTTGTGGCTCTTCCTACCATCTTCCTTCCTTCCTTTTTCGCTTCTGTTCACGTTCTAGCTCCTTCGCTTCCTTCCGTCCCTCCATTTCATTCGTATGTGTGCGCGCATTCATTTATTTATCCATTCATTCATTCATTCATTCATTCGTGTGCCCCCTCCTGGCAGTCTGCATTCCTTCCTTCCTGCTTTTGAGGGAAGTCAGAAAGAAAGAAAGGAAGAAAGAAAGAAAGAAAAAAAGAAAGAAAAAAAGAGAGAACAGGAGAGGGAAGTCAGAAAGGAAGGAAGAAAGAAAGAAAGAAAAAAAGAGAGAACAGGAGAGGGAAGTCAGAAAGGAAGAAAGAAAGAAAGAAAGAAATCAGGAAGAAAGAAAAGGATGGGAGGGAAGGGGGAGATCTGAGTGGAGGCCTTAAGGGAACATGGATGGATGGATGGATGGATGGATGGAGGGGCAGTGCACTGTCTGTCCGGCTTTCTCCGAATCGGAGGGAGGCAGAGGTACCTTGAAGGAAGGAAGGTTCTTTCTTTCTGGGTGCACAAAATCCCCCATTGTTCCTGCCTGCACCTTGCAAGTTCTGTTCCTGATAGATATCTGTTCGACAGGCTGGCTCAATTGTCTGTCTGTCTGTCTGTCTGCAGGTTGAAGGACATAGAGTCGGGATTGAATTTGCTGTCCTCGTCCTCTCTTCTGCAGTCCCAGCAGCAGCAGGCTGAGTTGGAAGAAGAATGGGAGAGGGAAAGAGAGGAGGAGGAGAGGGAAGGGAGGGGGGACAAGGACAAAGACCTGAGCCTACTCAGGGAAAGGGGGGGGAATGGGGGGGAAAAGGAAAGCAACGGCACGAACAACAATGGGAGGCCCCCCCCTTCCCATTCTTCCCAGTGGGGGGCCCCTTCTTCGTCTCCAACGGCGTCGGGTCAAACGAACTCAGCAGTCACAAATGTGCAGGGCCACTCACCCCCTGTGGGGGGCGGCGGGCCGTCCCCGAAAAGGGACCGCCCGCCGCCACCTCCCCCATCTGTGCGCCCCCTCGCGTCACTACAACGCCAACCTAGCGGGGGTGTGGGCGTGAGCATACATGGTGGGAACGGAGTAGGGGTCGTGAATGGGAATGGGAATGTAAGCAGCGGGCTGGTGGCGTCAGAGGGGGGCCGTCTTCTGTCGCAGGAGACAACAGCCGATGAGAGGAATATTAATATTAATATGGGGACGGCAAATGCTGCTGTCACCTCTGTGGACTCCGTTTCGTATTCTTCTCTTTCTTTGCATGGTTCGTCGGGACAGGTTGGCACCGCAGCAGGAGGAGGGGGTGCGGGTGAAGCCCTCCTTGTCGCGCGCGATGCGAGCGCACAAGCTTCACACGGGCATCCTCCGCAAAATCATGCGGCAGGAGCAGGAGGGGGTGTGGGGGTTGGGGCTTCCAGTTCGTTCCTGCCCACGTCG
>JAHBMJ010005729.1:0-17186 GCA_018398765.1 Chromera velia | reverse complement strand
CCCCCCCCCCCCGAGTGAGACAGTCTCTCTCTGTATTTGGTGCTTCTTTTTGGAAAATCTCTACCTGTCGAATGATATGATCAGTCATACGGTCAGCCAGTGAGTCGGTCAGCAACGCGGTCGGTCGGTCAGTCTTGCCTCTCTCTGTGCGGGTAGGTGCGTGGGCATGTCTGAGTGTTTTTCTGTCGCTATAGCTGTTGGTCAAAATTCCTTCATTCATTCATTCTCTCTCTCTCTCTCTCTGTGTGTGTGTGTGTGTGTGTGGGTGTGTGTGTGTGTGGGTGTGTGTTTTTCTCGGTCGGTCGGTTTGTTCGCTCCCGTTCGCTTTGCTTGTGTCGTTCAAATTTTACTCGATCGATCGTTCGATCGATCGTCGTTCCTCCTTTCTTTCCTTTTTCTTTTGCAACGTCCGTCGGTCCGTCCGTCAATTGATGGATGCGTGAAGACTCCAACCAGTCAGTCATCCGTGCACCCGATTGCTCTGTCAGTCCTTCTGTTTCTCTCCCTTTCTTTCTTTCTTTCTTTCTTTGTGTTTGTGTCTCAACGCGCGAACGTCCGCTTGTGTGAGTATTGAAGGAAGTAAGTGCCCTTGTGTCTGTCTGTCTGGCGCTTTTGGTTCTTTTGGAACGTGTGGGGCGAGTCGAGTCGAGTCGAAACATTCGGGGATGAAGTCCTCTCTCCTGTCCTGCATGGGGGTTGCGGGGACGAGTGAGTGAGTGGAGGGTCTGCAAAGAGAGTTTTTTTTTTGCTTTGGTCTTTTCATTTTGCCTTCCTCTTCTCATGCCTGTCTGTCTGTCTGTCTGTCTGACTGACTGACTGACTTTGAATCCCTCTTTCTTTGTCTTTATTTCGTTGAAGCGAAAATTTCTTCTGCGAACTGATGGAAGGAGCAAGGCACAGCGCCTGCAGGGATCGGTTTGTGCGACTGGCCAGATCTGAACTGAAGTGAGTGAAGGTCCTGTAGTTACAGAAAGAAAAGACAGACAGACAGACAGATAAGGACCTGACTGAAGGCTCCTTCCAGAAGGCAGGAGGGGGGGGGGACTTGAAATGATGGAGGGTGAAATAATGGAGGAGAGAGCTGTCTGACTGACTGCCTGCCAGACGTGCGATTGGTATGCTGCAGATCCTTTCATCACATCATGGTGGTCTCTGTATCATCTTTCTCTCTGTATCTCTTTTATTTCTTTTTGTATTTCTCTGTATTGGTGTCTAAAAGAAGGCGATTGGTATGCTGCAGATCCTTTCATCACATCGATCATGGTGGAATGACTGGGTGTGTGTGGGCGTACTCAATGTTAGGCTCATAGACGGAGGGAGGGAGGGAGGGAGGGAGGCGACTTGAATTGGCTTAAAGTAGTCAGTCGGTTGACTGCTGATGCTGCCCTCGATCGATCGACTCTCTTTTTGTATCAGCCTGTCCGTACTTACTTCCGCATGTGTCTGTCTGTCTGTCTGTCTGTCTGTCTGTCTCTTTCCCCTTCCCCTTCGATCAGATGTCTCCTTTCCTTTCTTGTCCTTCCTTCTTCCTTCCTTCCTTCATTGAGACCATCCATCCGTGGGTTGGTTGGATTTTCGAGTCGCGTACCTTCAGATCAGCAGACCCTGCAGGACAGGATTGTTGACATCTGGCTGGCACAAATGGTCTCTCTCTCCCCCCTTTCCCCCCTCCTCCGAATGGATGAACGAATGAATGAAGGATTGGTTCAAAGAGAGGGGGCAGACGGGAGGGGATGAAGGCAGCGAGAGAAGAGGAGAGGAGGGACACGGGCAGGAGACGTACGTGCAGAATGGATGGATGGATGGATGGGTCGACTCGAAGAAAAAAAAGAACACACATTCGACGACGCAGAAGGAGAGTGAAGGGAAAGAAAGAAGAGAGATGGATGGATGAACAGAGGGAGGGAGGGAGGGAGGGAGTCGTGTAGTTGCTCTCTCAAAGGATTTGAAACCAAAAGTTGGGTGGGTAGAAAACAGTAGTGAAGGCAAGACACAAGGAAAATGTAGTGGTTTGTTTGTTTGTTCGTTTGTTTGAGAATGTCCAAACTTCTAAAGGCCCAAAAAAAATACAGACACAGGATCAGATGCGCTCAAATGCGCTCATCCGCCATTTGTCGGCTGACGGTAGTGGTTTGGATCTTCGATGGATTTTCCCTTTTTTATTTTATTCATCCTTCAGCTCTTTCTTCCTTTAATTGTAGTGGTTTGACTCTCTCTCTCTCTCTCTCTCTCTCTCTTTGTTTATTTGTTTGAAGAAGTTACCACCCAAGGAGGGATGTCGGTGGAGTGAGACGCAAAATACATGCAGCCTTGAAAGTGTTCACATTCTTGGTTGTAGTGGTTTGATTCCCCTAAGGTGTTTGTGTGAAATGGAGGAAGTGAAGGAGGGAGGGATGCAAAAGTCTCCCTCCCTTCCTTCCGTTAATCCTGCTGGCAGACAGGCGGTAAGGAAGCATGGATGCTTTGGAAGGATGGATTGGATGGATGAATATTCGAATGACTGATCGACCCTCCTTCCCTCCCTCCAGTCGAGCGAGCATCATGAGGGGAAGGGGAAGAGGGAGACGAGACAGAGGGAGGGACGGAGGGAGGGAGAGAGGAAGGGAGGGGAGAGCGAACCGATGACAGATCGGCCCCCCAGCTCGCAGCTCGACCTCCGACTTTTTGAATATTCATCTTCCGTTTCTTTCTTTGAGGGCAAAAAAAAAGCGGTAGGGGGGAAAACGACCGTCCCGTCCTCTCTCTGTCTGATACTCTCTCTCTCTCTTTCTCTCTCTCTCTCTCTGCCTTTCTCTCCTAGGTCTCTTTTTTGTCAGGCAGGTACCTGCTCAACAAAAGAAGGCCGCGAACCGCAATGAAGAAACAAAAAGAGGGGAGGGAGAGAAGAATTCTTTTTTTTTTTCTGGTCTTTTGACTGACTGCATTTTTCTGGCCTTCCGTCGCACCACTTTGTCTGTCTTCTGTGCTTCCTTCCTTCCTTCCTTCCGCCTCTATACAGAGAGAGCAGCCCCTCATTCCTTCCGTCCTTCCGGCCTGTATCGTCTGTCTGTCTGTCTGTCTTGTCCGGCAGAGCATGCATGCATGATACACACACACACTGCTTTGCTTTCAGGGGTACGTGATGCTTAATTGATCTTTGATTCCTTTAATGCTGTGACCGACCGCACATAAGAGAGAGAGATGCCTGCTGACTGACTGACCGACTGTCCGACCGACCGACTGGCTGACTAACAGAAAGAGAGAAAGAAAAGGGAGAGGGATGGATGGATGAAGAGAGAGGAGGAAAGAGGCAGAAGAGATGCTGCGACCTTTTTAAATCGATGCGAAGGCAGGCGAATCAAACAAAAAGAGAGGAGAGAAGAGCTTTCTGTAGTAGACTGCCAGATTGATGGATGTCTCGACACTCAACTCAACTCAATCCATTACTCGGCTTTCCTCTTGCATTCCTTCCTTCTTGCGGGACTGCATGTCGGTTGGTTTTTGGGTTTGAAAGAATTTTTTTTCATACCTACCTGCCTATCTTCTCTCTCTCCGTCCCTTCCGATCCATCCCGTCCCCCCCCCCCTTCTCGCTCCTTCCTACCGAACACCTACTTATTCAACGTAAATCGATCGCGCCCTCCTGCCTTCCCATGGATGGTATGCAGAGGCAATGCCGAGGTCCTTCCTTGTTTCCCTCACATGCATCCTCTTTCTTTCTTTTTTTCTTTCTTTCTTTCTTTCTTTCTTTCTTTTTGTTTTGTTCTTTTCTGACCCACAGAGAGACGGCTCACACGGGTCTGTCGGGAGGGCCTGCAGGTGGGAGGGACTGCTGCGTGCCTTCCTTCCTTCGTGCTGCGAACGAACACACACACACACACACACACAGAGAAAGGGAGAGAGAAAGAGAGAGAGGGAGGGGGAGAGAGAGAGAGAAAGAGACGCGAAAATGTATTTTTTTGCAGCAAAGTGATGGCATTCCTTCAATAAGGAAACAAGAGATCTGTAGTCGCGGTTATTTAACAAAGAAAGGAAAGAAAGAAAGAGGAATGGATCATCGGACGACTTCCCCACAGGCTGACGGTAAGTAGTGCGCCAGTGGGAGGGACACAAGACGGATGGAAGCTTGTCTGCTCAGGTGTCTTGTCTAGGTCGTTCAGGAAAAAAGGGGGGGGGCGGGACGCAATCGATCGATCAAAGATGCCGTGATTTTTCTTTTTTCTTGTCGACAGAGGAAATGTAGATCAGCAAGGAACACCCGAGCTGTGAGGAAGGGAGGAAAGAGAGACCAACGGTAGCCAGAGGGAGGAACGGCGTTGACCCTGTAGGGCGTAAGCAGGGGGGAACTGTAACCGTGGAGGCATTCATTCGAATGAATAGATTGTAGAGAGAGAGCTGGAGGAAAAGAAGGGGGAATGGGCGAGGGGAGCGGTTTGATGGTTGATCCTTGTTTGTCTCTCATTCCTTCTCTTTGATCTCCTTCCTTCCTCTTGCTGGCTTTCCTTCCTTTGTCTCTCCGGTTGGCGGAGGGAAGTCAGGCGGTGGCATTATTCTCTCTCTCTCTCTCTTTCTCTTTCTCTCTATCTGAAAAGATCGGTTCGTCCTCCCTCCCTCCCTCCGTTTTTTGTTTGTTTGTTTAATTGCAAGTGAGGGCACCCATCCATCCATTCATTCAAAGAGAAATTAAGTCAGGAAGGGGAACAAAAGAAAGAAGCGAACATACGCAAGCAAGCAAGCTGTTCTCTTGTCTTGTCTTGTCTTGTCTTCTCTCCAAGGAGGGAGGGGAGGGGAGGTTGAGGAGATGATCATTGGTGATGGGACACTGAGTCAATTAAGGCGGAAAGACTGACTGACTGACTCATGACGGTCCTGTCCTGTTTTGTTTTGTCCATTGAGACGGCAGGCAGGCAGGGCGCGTGCTCAGTCGTCGCTCAGTCGACCCCCCGTGGCCTCCTTCAGCTGAGGGGGTCGGTGGGGAAATTGGATTTGTTTGGATCATCGTCGCTCTTTTTTTAATCTTTCTTTCTTTCCTTCACGAGATCAGATGTGTCCATCTGGAGGTCAAAAGAGGAAGAGAAAGAAGAGAAGAGAAGGGAAGGGAAGGGAAGAGAAGGGAAGGCAAGAGATCGAGTGAAAGAAAGAAAAAGAAACTGGACGGGAGTGGGGGGTGAGATAGGGCATGGGAGGGATGGAGGGAATGGAAGAAGGACCGATCGAAAATGATGACTCGAAGGAAAATGAATATGTATGTGCATTCATCATGCGTGGCCGGGTCAATGTTCTGTTCAGAAAACTCTGTCTGTCTGTCTCTCTCTCTCTCTCTCTCTCTCTCTGTGTGTGTGTGTGTCCCCTCAGCTGCAGGCAGGCCCCGTGTCCCGTTTGACGTCAACTTTTATTTCTTCCTTCCTTCCTTCCTTCCTTCCTTCCTTCAACATGGCCTGACCCCCTTGCCCTGCATTTCAATGAACGAATGCACGAAATGTGTACGGGAAACAAACAATCAGACATGCATGCAGCCTTCTTAAGAAAGTGACCCGACCGTTCGTTGCGGTCGACCGAGAGACCTCCTCACTGACTGCCCTAGCTTTCTCCCTAGCTCCTTCCCTCCCCCCTCTGGCTTTTTTGTGTGCTGACATCGACTGTGTACGTAGCAAACAGTCAGTCAGCCAGTCAGTCAGCCAGTCATTCCCCTCATTAGTCCATCGAGCTGCATCGGAGGAAGGAAGGGAGGGGGGGGGGGGCGACTGCGCATTTGATCAAAGGAGACGAAAGAAAGAAAGAAAGAAAAAGGGAGAGATTTGTCGATCGGTCGAGTGGTCGGTCGATCTGTCTGTCTGTCCACAAGGATGCTTGCTGCTTGAAAGAATCTTGTACTCCCTCCCTTTATAGGGCCCTTCCTTCCTTTCATTGTTCTCTGAGGGAGTGAACTGATCTGAACTTTCCTCTCCTCATCTAGCCCTCCCTTCTCATCTGATCGCTGCGGTTGGTTAATTGTTTTTTTGACTTTTGAGCTGATCGATTCGTCTTCGATCAGCAGTGTTTGAGTGAGTGAGTGCGTGCATGCATTCTTACCCTCTTTCCTACTGAAAGTCTTCCTTCATTGCTTCCTTCAGCATCTATACGTACGCTTTCACCGTTCTGGTGGAGCTGCCTGGCACCTCCTCTCCTTTCAAATTGGCTGGTTTGATTGCTCAATTGTCGATGGATCCGTTGTGGTGCAGGGGTATGATCTGATGAATTCTAGCTACCTCGCAACAGTGAATGAAATATTGGGTGCATGCATGTGATGATTGAATGCATTCTACGCATGTGCATTATGCATGCTGTTGCATGATGTCAATCGATTGCTGTGAGATTCAAGTTGTATGTGTGCATCAGTTTCTAGATCAGTTTGTATGAAAGTGTGGCCAATGTTCGGGGCGTTGATTGAAGTATCATTGGCTTGATTCTCGTGTTGATTACGCTAGTGATTACCCGACCATTGAATGTAGAAATTACAGTAGAATTCAACTTTTGTTTTCTTATGTCCTCAAACTTAGGCTCAAAGCCTTGTCAGTAGCTTGGGATCTGGCCTAGGATCTGGCGTCGCTAGGTCTAGGATTTAACCTAAAATCATCGTTTTTGATTTGATTGATTGATTGATATGTTCCGCCCTAGGGTTTCACTAACTACTTCAAATTATGCTTTATATGCTATGTAAACTTTGTACTATTTGGTACCGCGTTTATTTTATAGACAATAATAGAAAAAAAAATAAAAAAAAATCGTTTGTTTTTATTAGTTTTTATGAATAGGATTTAATACGATTTATGTTCTGCATGGGTTACGTTCCGGGTGCTATCTAGGTCCACTGCCTAGAAAAGGTAAGAAAAGGCGATGTTTAAGGCGTGCACCATATTGTGGAGGAATGGCAAGGCCAGAAGAAGGAGAAAAAATACAAAAAGTATGCCGCCAGTCAAAGTGGCTGCCCAATTTTAAATTTAGCTTGAAGCCGAAGTCTGTGCCTAAGTTGAAAAAGTTTGCGGCACAGCTAGCTGTAGCTAGCTGTCTGCTGCAAAAAAGCTCGTAGGAGATACCTGGTGAAGAGAACTAGAATGATCCAGTTAAGGACATCAGTCTAGTCACTTACACGGTTCTCTATACAGGAATAATAATGTAAGATGTTTGTCCGGCTTCTGCTCTCATCGATCGAGAGTTGTTCCATCGAATCACCCTGAGTATTTCACTAAGCAATTTCACAACATGGATTGACGCATGCATTTTCTCCGTCTCCGTAATGTCTCAAACCGTGCCGCACCGATAGGCAACGCAGCAGCACGGGACCGGCCAAGTCGGGCCGACCAATACACGCCCGCCTCCTCTCTATAAGTGGCTGATTACATGCATTCCTTTTTTTTTTTTTTATAGGACAATCGGAGATGGGGTCGATGTGACAGAAGGAGAGGAGTGAGAAGTAAAAAAAGGGAGTAAAAGCTTAATGGACATTGGCTTTGTCAAGGGGTCAGCCACGTTAGAATGGGAAAGGATGAACAAAAGGCGGATGGAAGCTTCATCCAGCGCATCACGGAGGGAAAGGGTGTGCAGAACGAGTGTGCAGGGCGATTTTTCGATGATGCAGAGCTGAAGTGACTCTATGACGGATTGGAGGGCACGCTCGGTCAGACGGGGCATCTCACTGGAAACCAGCTTCAGCAAGTCATTGGAGTCTACCCCCACTTCAGCCGTGACTCCCACTTTCTAGACGCACCTCAAGACAGGTAAGAGACACTCTAAGAAATCAACAAGGTCATGAGCAGCGTAGAGTTCAGCTCGGGTGGAAGACCAGGCGACTCGCTTTTGGAAAAATGCCCGCCAGTGTAGGATGGCAGACTTTAAAGTAAAGAGCTACCCAGACTGTGGATGCGCATTTCCGGTAAACCCCAATGCGGCATCGCTCCATGACTTAGTGGAGAGGGGGGATGATGTGGAAGGGACGTCAGAGCGAGAGATACGGAGGATGCGGGAGGTGGCGGTGCGTCGGGCATAATGGAGAAGGGAAAGGAGATAATCAGCGTCGGCGTGAGTGGGAGCGGAGGAATGACGGCTTAGTTGATTGCACCCTTATGACAAGTTGGGGCGAGTGTCTCGTGCAACCCACGAAAGACACCCCAACCTTTCACGAAAGGCTTTTCCTTCCTGGGCTGTCAAGAGACGGGGCGGTTCAGAGGGAAGCTCGCAAGACGATGGGGGGAGGGGGAACAAATCAGGAGGGGGAGTGGGGACGGAAGAAGGAACGGAAGCAGAAGAATCTGCAGAATCCCCCATACCCTCAGGGAGGGGGAGAGACAGGAGGTACTCGGTTTGGTGGATATGCACGGAGTCCCATGACACATTGAAATCCACCCCTGCCCAGCGGAGGGTTCCGTTCTTGGGTTTGGTGATCTTCATCTGGTAACCTCCTTTGGCTGCAATCTCGTGTGCTAGTTGAACTGCAGACCGACCAATAGGCAGGATGGCAAAGTCGTCAACAAACGTGGGAAGGATACCAAGGAGATGGGAAGTGGGGGCCTCAGGCTTACCCGTCTATTTCCACCACATTCCTCGAACAGAGGAAGGCACCCACCCTACTGCTGTGAGCGTCTTATTGCGAGAGCGGTCCCACAAATTTCCAGAGTCGCGGAGCCCGTAAAGCGTGCGGTTGAGGAGCCACAGGAACTTCCCATAGTCTGGGTGATCTTTTGGGGGATGGACATAAAGGGAATCGGAACGGAGAGCCGTGAGGTACGCTGTAACAGTTTTCACATCGGCCACAATGATTTCATGAGGGTCAAAGTCGGAGTGAGCAAAGGCCATGGCAAGGGCAATGCGCATAGCAGACTGGGAAGCGGTAGCGCAGGACGTTGTGACTCCTTCATGGCGATCGAAAAAAGGAGTGCTATCAGTAACGACTCGAGACTTGTACTTCCAAGAACCTTCCTCAACATGCTTCTCGGTGTTAACAAAATAGATGGGCACAGCAGAGCGGCGGTGCTTGGCGTCTATTTCTGCAATTGGGACTCGCTTGTATGCATCATTGTCAGCAAGTGACTGCAACTCTGCGGCACGGGACTTGGCTTGCCCGTCGAGCTGTTCTACTGTGAGCCCCCGGCGTGGGAGAGGAATGTGAGTTGTGGCAGCTTGGAACGTACTGGGCCCCACCTCAGTATAACACAGTTCTCGTTCCACAAATACACAACAGACACACCTGCAACTTGAGTCGGGTGGGGGGGAGGAGGGAAGATAGCAGCCGCGGCTGCTGAGGAGGCAAGTGAATCAAAAGACAACCGATCGGTGGGGAACACTGTTTCTGGGCTTGCAAAGAGAACACTTCGGTAAGTGTCACAGAGGTGGGAGCCTAGGTGCATCCTGGTAACTTGGTAGTCAGCCAGAAATAGGGGGGTGGTTACCAGGTTGGCCGGTAACCTGGCCAGCCGAGTCGCGGCGGCGGCGCGGCGCCGCGGGCCCGCGCCGCGGCCCGATCGACGTCCGTGCGGCCGCCGCGCGGCCTTGGCGCCAATGGGGCCGCTGCGACCGTGCCCGGCGCGTCAGGCATGCTTGCGATACCCGTGCGCGCCTGTATGCAGTCTCCTGTCACAATTGAATGTGATCGTTCAGTGATGCAAAGGTCAGTCACTTTCTTATGTAGAAACGTCGCGACCCTGTGTTGTTGAAACGTTGGTTTTGCTCTTGATTGAGCAGTTGTTCCCCAAAGAAGCCAAACTTAGAAGTTTCAAGATGTCGAAAGGCAAACTGTTCACACAGATTCCAGCTGTCATTCTTCCTTTACAGGGTGGTGCAGAAGTTGGATCGTAAAAGCCCGGAAAATGTGTATTCTGTCAGTTTGAGTGGAAATCGGTTCGCATTGACCGTTGTGTAAGACATTTGATAAAGACAGCTGGTTCTGCTGGGTACAACTGCAAGAGCGTTCCAGAAGACACTATGAAGAAACTGAAACAGCTTTACCCCCAGTTTGCTCAAGAGACCCTCGCAGAAGAACAAGAGGCTTTGGAGGTTGAGTTGGAGGAGAGAGCAAATGAGCCTGATGCATCCACAGAAGCAGTCAGAAGAGGGGGAGGGGAGGAAGTCATCGATTTTGTCCAGCCTCAGCCCCGGGCTGTCGTCAATGCCAAGAAGAGTCTGAGAAGAGGCGCTAGATAGAAAGTATCTGCGCAAATCAGTTGATGGATCAAAATCCCTCAACTGGTTTTTGTTCAGATACAGCTATCGCATCGAGTTGACTGTGCATGTGTTTCACGCGTGTTTTGTGCATGTGTGTGTGCTTTCATGCCGCATGAATGTGTTTCATCGATTTTCATGCATGTTATTCACTTGTTGTGCATGCATATGAGTTTCATGCGTGAAAGAAAAACAGTTTTAGGATTCAAAAGTTTCCGCGTCTTTCGAATGCGGCTAGATTTTTTTTTAATTTTTTTTCTATAATTTTTTTTTCTATATTTTTTTTAATTTTTTTTTCTAGATTTTTATTTTTGTTTTTTTTTTTAATTATATGGCCGGTAAACCGGTCACCTGGCCATTATTAAAAAATTGGTCTAGCCCGGCCAGATAACCGGTTACCCGGTAATTACCCGGCCATCATGCAACTAGGGGTGGGAGGGGAGAGTCCCCTCGGTAGAGAGGATAATGTTTCGCTCAACAACCTCTTCTGAGACCAGAAAGCAAAGCTCGGGCCCACACCCAGAAGGTTTTTGTGCACCGTACAAAAGTTTGGGGCGGCCCCTGAGAGGGCACCATGCAGGCTATATACGTCGGCTTGTAAGAGGCTGCTTGCCGTTTGATCCCCATGCCTGAACCCCAACCCATCCTTCACCTTTAGGGTCGACAGCACGGACGCTACCAAGCAAACAGCGGCCTGTGTTCTCATCCCGCCAAAGAATGAGCTCATCTTTGTTAAAATCAGTGATGTGAAACTTGGGAGAGGGCGGCTGGTCAGACGGACACTGTATGTCTGAAGACTGCTGTGGTTACTGCTACTGCGCCTGGTGAGGAGACCCAACGGATATGTCTGGGCGCTCGGAAGGGGAGTCCGACGGCAATGGAACGACATAGACAAGGTTTGGGTAGGGGCTGTCATTGGGACGGATACACTTGCGATGTAACAGGATGGGCCGTCCAGAAGGAAGACACAATCAGAACACATGCTCACTTATGCGCTGCAGAACAGTCACAGAAGTGTAGAGGGGTGCAAGCTTAGCGCGGGGATGGTCAGGGTGATGGTAGAGGACGGACGAGCCAACGGGGAATGGGAACGTCTCGGCAGAGGGGCGACGGGAGGTCTGAAGGAGGTCACGCAGGGCGTCGATGGGAGGACTGGGTGGCTGGGCACCCCAGCGTCGCTCGAATGGGCTCTTGTGAGTGGATGCTCGAGGCTGACGATTGTATTTGGCTGTGGTAAAGGAAGCAAACTCCTTCCAATGCAAATCGTCAAGCATCAAGACCTCGATCTCTGAGAATGCCCCACAAAACCATGAGCCACTCATGATGGGAACACTCTGTTTTGCCGAGAGAGTGGTGGCTGCCTACAGGGGTCAAGAGGTTTGTGGCTTCCCGCTCAGCTAACCATTCACACCAATCACCTTGAAATTCGGTCCCATGATCGGTCATCACCTCAGGGGTGAGATCACCCTCCAGACTGCGGGACCAACAATCATAGGCGGCACGGATTATGGCAGAATCTTTTGTTTCGACTACCTCTTGAGCAAGCCAGTCATCATACTGGTCTTGGATATGCAATGAATACCCTCCTTTTAAGTTAAGGACCATTCTAGTTCTCTTACACGGTTCTCTATACAGGAATAATAATGCAAGATGTTTGTCCAGCTTCTGCTCTCATCGATCGAGAGTTGTTCCATCAAATCACCCTGAGTATTTCACTAAGCAATTTCATAACATGGATTGACACATACATTTTCTCCGTCTCCATAATGTCTTAAGCCGCGCCGTATTGATAGGCAATGCAGCAGCACGGGACCGGCAACCAATGCACGCCCGCCTCCTCTCTATAAGTGGGGAAAGTGAGGGCTTAAGAAATTTGACCCGGAGAGCGTACCTATAAAGAGTTAAGATGATTGATGACAATACGGCTGAGTTCGCGTATGTTGCGAATCTATGATAATACAATAATGATTATAATAATAGTACAATTGATAATAATTGAATACCTCCAAGAAGCTTTCAATCCCATCATTTTTAATTTTTATCATTAAATTAAGCCTCGGGCTTTTGCGTCCTGATGCTTTTAGCGTCAGGGCTTTTATGCGCAAAGTTTTAAATTGATTAGGGCTTTTGCGTGCTTCCAAGTATTCTTCTACATTCCTATCTGCCTGTCAAGTTCTACTCGTTGAAAAGTGGCCGCAGAATACCACAGAATTTTTACATAATCTTGAAACAAGGCGGCCAAAGGCCGCTGAAAAAAAAAAAACGCAAGTCCTGAAAAAAAGAGGCAGAATTTTAGAGATGTTGCTTTTGCTCGGCTCACTGATTGATGATAGGAAGCCTTCTCGGGGGTACAATTGAATTCGACTTAAAACTTTGGGAAGATAGATTCGTGTCGCACAAATAAAACTGACAGGATACAAGATCATTGGGGGACAATGGGGGTCAAATAGGATCAAAACAAAGTTAATTCTTTTTTTTGGGCTGTTTGCACGGAGTGCATCAGATTGCATGCGTATGGGTTGGGGCTGCTGGAGAATTATAATGCCGGGTGCTACAGCATGCCTGGCCTACACACAGGTTGGCCGCGGCCAGGCCGCCTGCAGACATTCCAGGGCCGCGCACAAAGGATAAGACAGAGCTTACCCCCCGGCATAAAACACCAGTGAAGTTTAATATGCATAGGTATGCTAGGAGCTAGAATGTCAGAGCTGGTTAGAGCACTGTAAAACCCTAGGGTAGCCTGACAACATGATATAACATAACCAAGGCACCATAAGGCGCCACAATCGATCAGCGAAATACAGAAAAACCAACTCTTCGGTGGCCTGATCAAGCAAATGCACGGTGATGCATGACGAAGAAAGACTGAAGAACAGGACACACTAAAGAACAGCATGCGTACGCAAACATAACCTTGACAAGCTTAACGGAAGGGCGCAAAGGCAAGTGGCTGGGCCGGCCCGGGCATGCCGCGGTGCTGTCGCCGTAGTATGGGCCCGCCCGGGCCCGTGGGCCGTCGAAATCAGCCATATCAGGCGCCCCTATGGCGCCGCTTAATTCCTTTCAGACTGCATGCCAACCAAGCTTCGGATCTTGGATCGGTCACTGTCCTCTCAAAGCGCTACCGCCTTCCAAAGTACACCAGGCAGCCCGTAGCAATCAGTTTTACGTGCTTTCAGTGAGAGGTGGCGCTGGCCTGTTTGGCAGGTTCCTCAGGAAGTGAAGTTTCTCTTCCTTGTTTTCGTCTCTTAACCTGCAATCTCTCCCTCAAGATGCTCTTCCTTCCTGTCGTTACCCTCTTTTCGTGCCTGTCCGGAGCCTTGGGCTTCACCCTTGCCAGAGATGTTTCACGGTGAGTCGAGACGCGTCCGTGCTCCTCCGCACGGATTGAAAGATTCTTCTGAGGTAGGAGACACCCTCTTCCATTGGCTGTTGCTGACGCTTCCTTTGCTTCTGTGTGCTGTCTCTGTTCCTTGCAGACCATTTTTGAGGCGTTCCCAGGGCCCCTCCTCATCAAGGAGCTGGGTAACGATGGAAGCTGAGCCTATGCAGATGTGGTTGACTGTCAGAGAGCTGGGTACCTTCAAGTTCGACATCGATGCTGTCCAAGTGCCAGTGAAGGAATTCGGAGACATTGAAGTCAGTGAGTGCGGTTGTTATCAACCAGGGACACAAGACTGGAGCATTTGTCTCGTATTCTCTCCCTCTCTCTGTCTGTCTGGGGATCTCTCTCTTTCTCGCTTTATCGTCTCTCGGTGTGCAGATGTGGGCAACCGCACGTGCTCACTCTGTGTGCGTGTGTGATGGAAGGTCTGGTGTTGGTTGGTGTGGATGACCCTACCTGGGCCTGCAGGCGTGGATGCTTCATTCACTCTCCCTGCTGGTTTCTTTCTTTCTGCCTGCCTGCCTGCCTGCCTGTGTGTGCTGTTGGAGCCCAAAAGGACGGACCACTTGTGTGCAGAGCGAGCAGGCATGAGTTTTCTCTTCTCAACCCGCAGCTCCCTCCGCCCTGTGTGTTAGACGGCTCTCTCTTGAACCTACCGGCCTGTCCATCTGTACGTGTACGTACATCTTTCTTTTCCTCCTTCCTTTTTCTCTTTTGCCGTGTTGTTGCTTGAATGTCCGTCCGGCCGTTTGAACAGATTCGTCCGGGGCACGAGAAGGTGTTGGTGTCCCTGGACGATTTCGGCATCATCAAAATCAACGGCAGACCGGCAGGGGGACAGGTGCCTCCGGACACGAAGGGAAAACTCATCGAGCAAGGAGACAACAAGTGGTCCATTGGTCAGTTGGTCGGTCGGTCGGTCGGTCGACGGAAGGAAAAAATCCTCGGTCGATCGGCCGTCTCACTGACTGACTGACTGACTGACTGAAAAGAGAGAGAGAGAGCTTCTGACAGACAAACCCTGACTGACAGACAGAGGGTCCATAGCACCCTCATTCCTCCGTCCTGTGCTTCATCATTGCATTGCAGCCACATCTTCCTCGTTCCTTCTTATTACCTTAATTTCCTCCCGTTCGGGTTCTTCTATCTGCGGAATTAAGGCCGGAAGAGCGGGAGGAAATCTGTGTGCGAAAAGAGATTGAGACTTCATCATGTCTTTCCTACCCAACTTTGGTCTCTGTCTTTGTCCACATACTGTACACTGCATTCGTTCCTTCCTGTGTTTTGATCTATCTAACACTTACTTGGCTGTCCGAACTGGAAGGCGGGAGGAAATTCATTCATTCATTCATCTGTTTCAATTGAGAGAGCATGCAATTGCCCACCTTGAATGAAACTTTCATTCATTCATTCATTCATTCATTCGTTCATCCATTCATTCATTCATTCATTCATTCATTCATGCCATTTGGGTCCGTGCGTGCGTGCGTGCGTGGATGCGTGCAGTCGTGAAGAACGGGGGGGCCGTAGTTGGACCCGGATATTTTATGGCATTTGTCGAAGGGTGCGAGGATCTCTCAAGTGGGTCTTTCTTTTCTTTTCTTTCTTTCTTTCTTTCTTTCTTTCTTTCTTTCTTTCTTTCTCTTCTTTCTTTCTCTTCTTTCTTTCTTTCTTTCTTTTCTTTCTTTTCTTTCTTTTCTTTCTTTTCTTTCTTTCTTTCTTTCCTTCTTTTCTTTCTTTTCTTTCTTTCTTTCTTTCTTTTTTTTTTTTTCTTTCTTTTCTTTTCTTTCTCTCTTTCTTTCTTTATTTATTTCCTTCCTTCCTTCCTTCCTTCCTCCCTTCCTTCCTTCCTTCCTTTTCTTTCTTTCTTTCTTTCTTTCTTTCTTTTCTTTCTTTCTTTCTTTCTTTCTTTCTTCTTTTCTTTCTATCTTTCTTTCTTTCTTTCTTTCTTTCTTTCTTTTCTTTCTTTTCTTTTCTTTCTTTCTTTCCTTCTTTCTTTCTTTTTCTTTCTTTCTTTCTTTCTTTCTTTCTTCCTTTCTTCCTTTCTTCCTTTCTTCCTTTTCTTTTCTTTCTTTCTTTCCTTCTTTCTTTCTTTTTCTTTCTTTCTTTCTTTCTTTCTTTCTTCCTTTCTTCCTTTCTTCCTTTCTTCCTTTCTTCCTTTCTTCCTTTCTTCCTTCCTTCCTTCCTTCTTCCTGTCTGTCTGCTCTTTTCTTTGTGCTTTTGTCCTGTTTATTTTTGGTTCAAAAGGAAAAAGAAAGAAAGCAGAAACAAAGAGCTCATGTAGTGTGTCTGCTGTGTTCATGAAGAAGAGGAGGGAAAATAAGGCGTCTATCTATCTGCCTGTCTGTTTTTCGTTCTTTCTCTTTTTAGTTTACCCTTTCTTTCCCTCTCGGCCTTTTGTTTTTGCTTCTTTCTTTCTTTCTTTCTTTCTTTCTTTCTTTCGGTGGCTCACAATAGAGGGGCTGTCTTTCCTCCTGCGTCATTCGTTGCCTGCTTGCTTGCTTGTTTGTCTGCTGGATGAATCTGCTTTGTTGCGTGCGCGTCTGCAGTCTGCGTTCTCTCTCTCTGTCTCTTGTTTGGCCTGCCTGCCGATCTAAATTTAGTTCCCCCTCCCCATTGGCAGGCTGTTCTCTCTCTTGTTTGGCCTGCCTGCCGATCTAAATTTAGTTCCCCCTCCCCATCGGCAGGCTGTTCTCTCTCTTGTTTGGCCTGCCTGCCGATCTAAATTTAGTTCCCCCTCCCCATCGGCAGGCTGTTCTCTCTCTCTCTTGTCTGGCCTGCCTGCCGATCTAAATTTAGTTCCCCCTCCCCATTGGCATGCTGTTCTCTCTCTTGTTTGGCCTGCCTGCCGATCTAAATTTAGTTCCCCCTCCCCATCGGCAGGCTGTTCTCTCTCTCTTGTGTTTGGCCTGCCTGCCGATCTAAATTTAGTTCCCCCTCCCCATCGGCAGGCATCGGGGGGCGCCCTTCATCTTCATTCATCAAGTTAAGAAAGTTTGTTTGTTTCTTTGTTTCTTCGTTTTCTGCTCCCCTTCATTGTTTTCTTTCTTTTTCTCGTCTCCACTATAGTTCTCCTGGTTCTTGTTCTTCTTCTTCCTGTCTACTTACGTACATGCAATGCAGAATACAACCTTCTTCTTCTTCTTCTTCCTGTCTACTTACGTACATGCAATGCAGAATACAACGTTCTTCTTCTTCTTCTTCCTGTCTACTTACGTACATGCAATGCAGAATACAACGTTCTTCTTCTTCTTCCTGTCTACTTACGTACATGCAATGCAGAATACAACGTTCTTCTTCTTCTTCTTCCTGTCTACTTACGTACATGCAATGCAGAATACAACCTTCTTCTTCTTCTTCCTGTCTACTTACGTACGTGCAATGCAGAATACAACAAGGAGGAGGTGAAGGCCGACTACGCCGCCGTTGCCGGAAAGCTGAGCCAGCAGACGTCAGACATGACGGGCGACCAGAAGAAATTTGAGGTCAAGAAACTGCGAACGATCCTCAAGGTTTTGGACCCTTCAGCCTTGTAAGGAAGGGAGGACACAGCTAGCTGCCCTGTCTGTCTGATCATTTGAGTCGAAGGTCTGGAAGCCAGTGCGGGGGGGGGGGGGGGGGGGGGCCGG
>JAHBMJ010005728.1:65238-67801 GCA_018398765.1 Chromera velia | reverse complement strand
CAAAAGTTTCCTCCACTCCTCTCTGCAATCGCTTATGGATCTGCGGCGTTTCCCCAAGCAGGACGAAAGGTCAGGTTAGAGAGAGGAGACGCCAGCATGTGTGCATACACGTGTCCCTGACGCTTCATTCGCACAACAAAGCCATGCACAGAGAAAGCGGGCAAGACTGATCTGAAGCGCATGGGAGTGTAAAAAACAGAAATTTTGGTCTCCTTGCCCTCCCTTATTCTTCAAGCAAAGGCCGCATAACAGAACGCGTCCCTCAGACTCTCCCGTCTACGTGCTCCTCCTGCGTGTACCAACAAACGAAAGCTTCACAAGTCACTCGAAGCCTTGCTGAAACTCTTTTGTCCCCCCCGTCCTTCTCGTCAAGTCCCACGAGATCCCGCCACCCCTTTCTTCCCCCCCTCTCGATGCCTTTCCCTTCTTCAAGCCTTCTCTCCCGGCGCTCGCATCTCATCAGCGTGGAACCTTTCTTTAAGCACGGCAGCTCTCTGTCTGGTTGCATTCAGTGCTTTGGCCTTGATGTCACTTGCAACGCTTGCTCGCATCCCGCGAATCCTTTGGCGACTCGGGGCATCCCCATATTATTATATGTCAATGCATGGAACGTTCTGTGCAGGCAGGAGAGATGCTGGACCTCCTGCTGGTCCTCCCGAGGGGGGGGAGGGGGATCGGGGGGTCGCAGTGGACTGCCGCATCGGGCGCTGTGCACTGGCACGAGGCAAATCTGGATATGAACCCGGGGCACTACCGGTCTTTTGTGGCTAAAGTGGGCGGAGGGGAGAGGGTGGGGCAGGTGCAGAGGTGGAGACGGCCAAAGGTCTGGTTCAACCCGAATGTTGAAATTCCAATGGGGGGACAGGCAGAGGGCAGGAAAACGGTCCGTTCGTTCGTTCGTGTGTGTGTGTGTGTGTGTGTGTGTGTGTGGGTGTGTGTGAGTGTCAAATTAGAACCACTTATTGATACAACCAATTTTCCGCACATTCCCACACTAACTTGGGGTGGAGAGAGAACCTCTGTATGAAACGATCAAGGGATGAAGGGGAGAGAGGAGGGGTGACAATGAATGAGTTCACAATGTCGTGATGCTAAGTAGAGAAGCTGCACTGACAATGGAGACAGAATGCTTTTCTTCGATCTGTTTCTGCCAACTCGATGTTCTCATTCGTGGGTGTTTCTCCAAGTGCTGTCTGAATGTTGAAACTGAATTGAATCTCAGATTCGCGGCCGTCTGTGCAAATACGGAGTGACGACCCTGGAAGATTTGGAGTCTGACTTGACATCATGGGACGACCTCTACCTGGCAGGCAGACTGCACAAACCGGTGGGTTGAGGGGTGGAAGGGTGGGTGAAGAGGCAGAGGGGGGAATGGGAACGCGGAAAGAAAACTGTGCATTTCATGCGCTTGAATTAGAAGGGAAGGAAGGAGAGGGCAGTCAGTTGGAAGGAAGTCAAACCGACTCTCTTCGTCCTCTCGGAGAGGAGGAGAGGTGTCTGCCCGCCTCCCTCCCTGCCTGTACGTCCGTCGATGTTTCTGCACGGCGAGATCTTTTTTGCAATAGGGAGACTGAGAAAGACAAAAAACGAATTAGTGGGTATGCTGCAGCCCTGTCCTGATGGATGGAAAGAATGTCATTGAAAAGCAGGAAGGGGGCATCTGAGGTCTTCTTTCTGCATGGTGGGTGGGTTGTCGTTGCAGGTCGAAATTTTTGTGCCTCCAAGTGACCCTCGAACGGCCTCTGCGGACTTTGCGGATTTGAGCAGCTTGGGAAAGAAAATTGAATTCAACCGGTTGTGTGCGGTAGGTCATTCGACTGAATGAAGATTCTTTCCTTGTGTCCTTCCTCCGCATGTTGTCGTCCTCTCGCTTTCCACTTCCTGTGCAGGATGCATATTGCTGTTGGCTGTTTGTTGTTCTTCAAGTCGTCCTTCTCACCCTCCTGTCACGCTCCTCCCCTTTCTGTCGCCCTGCGTCTCTGGGTCAGTCAGTGAGTCGGTAAGACTGGGAGGGGGGGAGGAGACAGAAGCAACGAGAGACACGCAAAGAGGGGGGAATGAAGAAAAGGAAGAAACATCATCCCTCTCTGTCCATGCGTGCGGAAATGGAACGAAACATTCCGCTTCTTCTTCTCTCACTCCTTCTCTTCTGTTCTGTTCTGTTCTGTTCTCTTCTGTTCTCTTCTCTCCTCTTCTCTTCTCTTCTCTTCTGTTCTCTTCTCTTCTCTTTGCCCTCTTCAGTTGACGACTGCATTGATGACGCTGCCTCGGTTCTTTTCACTGTCCGAGTTGCTTCGCGAGATCGTGTCTCTGTCGTATAGAGGTCAGATGCGGAGTGGAGGGGTGGGGTGGGGATGCAGGAGTGACGATGCACACGAGTTGACAAACAACCGGACAGGAACCAACAGCAAAGGAAACAGAGAAAAGGGATTGTGGGGGGCAGAGCTGAGGGGTAGAAGGAGAGGAAATTTGAACGAACAGCATCGACTTGCCTTCATTCAATGAGTGAAGCAATGGATGATGCCATGGGTTGGGGAATTGACGTTCTTTCTCATTCTGCTTC
>JAHBMJ010005728.1:47738-60238 GCA_018398765.1 Chromera velia | reverse complement strand
AAAGTCAATGTTATCAGACTTTCTGTTCAAATGGTTACCTTGGAGGGAGTCGAGAGTGGAAGCTTGTTGAAAGACAGTGCAATACTTTTGATGCTCCTGCGAAGCATGCGGTGGCCCCGCAGTGAATTGGGAATATCGAGGAACGACTGACTAGTTGTTATTATAGGATTACGCGAGACCTGTATCCATGTAACAAGACTCTGCATACCTAAGTACAAACGGGACAAACCGGAACCTTTTGACAGACTAGGCTAGATCCACTCCTCATATATGGGAACGTGGCATGCATAACAAAAACTTCAATCAAAAGTACACCCTCGAGAGTTTAAAGCTTTATCTAGGATTTAATTTTAATAAAGCAGAAAAAAAAAAATCAATGGTTTTAAAAATCTGAAACGATTAGAAATGATTGCAAATCTTTCCTTCATATCTTTAAAGAAAAATAAAAAAAAAATAATTGCACTTCCTTAAATACATAAAAAAAGACAAAAAACTTGAAAAATAGGTTGAAACAACTTAAACAAAATTAACTTATAAATCTATTTTTAACATCAAAAATTTAAACTGTACGTGTCTTTTAATTTGAAAAAAATATACAATATATGAATACGGTGCCTGCTAATATGTGATTAATAGTGAATAATATATTTTGATCGTCTACATACAGAAAAATGGGGAAAAGTTTAACAGACATGATTAATTTTTCGCGCAGAAAGCAAAACATAAACTAACATAAACTACTCATATTCACATACTCAGCTACACTTAGTTGCACTCTGCCTATGACGCAACAGTTATATGCTATGAAAAAGCCTAGCTAGGCGGTCCACAGAAGAGAACTTCATCAGCATTTATCATGCAGTCTCTGCAATAAAACCAAACTGAGTCTCTCAATGAGGCAGCTCGATCAAGGTCGATACGCACGGAATCCGTGATAAAAACTTGGACAGGGACAGCTGAACCAACAGTATCTGCATAACTTATACAATAGTTGCTCTTTCACCCTTTGCCTCTCTTTCTGCCTGTTTGAGACTGCCTGTCTACTTCGCTTTGGATGTATCTCTTTCTCATTCTTTCTCTCGGAACTTTCCATCTATCTGTTTCTGTATCTCACTCGCCCTCTATCTCTCCCTAAGTCTCTGTCTGCCACCTGTTTGCTCACTTACGCATATACACACACACACATACACACATACACACACGCACACACACACACACACACACACACACACATACACACATACACATACACACACAAAACAGAGAGAGAGAGAGAGAGAGAGAGAGAGAGAGAGAAAGAGAGAGAATTCACACTCTTAACACCACATTGCACGCACACTTAAGCCCGCATGTTACTCAGACTGCCAAGCATGGAAAGGTACACATCGCACACGCATAAGAGAGAAACAAACAAAAAATAAGAGAGAGGGAGAGAGAGAGAGAGAACGTCGAAAGATAAGACAGACTACATGTGTGTCTCCTTCTCCCTCCTTTTCTTTATGTACAGAGAAGACAAAGAAAGAAAGTAGCAATGAAGGAAGGAAGGAAGGAAGGAAGGAAGGAAGGAAAGAAAGAAGATGAAGGAAGGAAGAGCAATAGATGAAAGAACAAAACGATGACGGACAGGGAGACAGGCACTATATGTTTCTTCTTCTCCCTTGAAGTTCTTTTCTTGATGTACATTACAGACAAAACAGAGAGACAGACAGACAGACAGACAGACAGACAGACAGACAGACAGACAAGTAAGTAGACAGATGGACAGAGACAGCGTGTGTGTTTCTTTTTCTTCTCCCTTCTGTTTTCTTTATGTACAGAACGGACAAAAAGAAAGAAGAAGCAGGTAGACAGACAGACAGACAGACAGACTACATGTTTCTTCTTCTTCAGAATCTCCGTCCTTTTCTTCATGAACACAGATTATATAAACACAGACAGACAGATAGATAGACAGGCAAACAGATAGACAGACAGACAAATAGACAGATAGACAGACAGACAGACAAATGGACAGATCTCTTTTCTTTTTTGTTTGAGAGACAAACATGGAAATAAAGACATCAAACAATGTAAAACAAACAGACCGTGCAAGAGCAATAAATGACATAGGGATGCATCATAGACTGTCAGACACATGAATTTAAATATAAATACTAGAGAGACTCGTCTACAGGGGCATCTTACGATGAAATGGGCGTCACGGACATCATTTTTTGAGAGACTTTCAGATAGATGTATAAACGGACATGAAGATGGAACACATACACTGATTCACTGATTGACTCGCACACAGACGGACTTAAAACCGGATACCAATTACAGACACGATACTACAGGTACTGGAAGGGTGTACCTGTACATATGAGCTGAGCCAGAGGGAAATCGAAAAGACTCGTGCAGCTGCTGCAGGGAGTGACTATCACATGCGTGTATTGACTCTTTTCTTTTCATTTCTGAAGGCAAACATGCAGAAAGGACCATTGAGCACTGACCTTCCCAAGAGTAGAAGAGGCGGAGACTGGAATAAAGGACTGATTCGCTTGGTTGCTTAATCTAGAAAGTCTCACCAAAGCATAAATACATACTCTAGCATATACTCTATGCAACTGATATGTTAAACCGCGGAGACGTGTGGAGAAGGCCTTCGAAGAGTAATCTTTTCACCATGTTCTCACTTTCATTCACTCCGGCTCTCATACGGTTCAAAGTATCCGCGTTCTGCTCACTCATAACAGAAAGTCTGGTAAGCCATGCTGTCTATGCAGATAGAGAGATATAGAGAGAAGATACGTACAGAGAGAGGATGGCTAAAAATGTTTACTCGCGGTTAAATTAAAAAGTTTTGGGTCACGGTCCCGTAAAGCGTTTGCAACCCAAAATGTAGGGAAGTAAGATGGAAGTAAGTATGTGAAATTTGGTGTAGGGAGCGGGGCTCACCTTTACTTTTTTCCTTTCGGTTTGGGTTACAGATACCGTGGCTTGGGGGCCACGGCATTAAAAGAGATAAATAATGCAAGGGTCACACCACCAAGCCACGCTCAGACATAAAACATGCAATGACTGCATTGACTTGCAGGGACTTTTGCAGCAGAGTGAAATGGAAATTCGAGGGAAGGCTCGTCAAGGCTCGGTCTCCTACAGACATGCTTGCAGAGCCGTCTCGGCGTCTCCTAGTGGCTGGGCTTGAGAGATATATGAATATATGCTTGCCTCCGAGCTATCAGTATCTTACATGCATGCAGCATGCAGCCCCGCGCCGAGCCAAATTTAAAGCGTGCATGCATGCTGCCAAACCATTTGGGATTTGTTGCACAGCAGCGACACCATTTTATGCCGTCTCCATCCAACGATCTCAATTGATGCCGTCTCCGTCTATATACATGCATGCATCAGGAGCATGTGCAGTGAACCCCGTCTGTCAGAGGTCGGGTTAATTGTTTCTCTACCCCAATAGCTTCCCTCCAACCACGCAGTGTCTCATGTTATGAGTGTCGACATGCCTTCTGCCATTCGGAGAGCTTCGGACTTTCTTCCTCCTCTTTTCATTTAATTTTACTCTCCAATTAAAGGAGACGGACAAACAGAAGTTGTGTGATTGTACTGCTACTGACACATACAAATAATATTCTCCGACTTCCAAGCCACTGCAGTCAGCGATGTCTTCTCAGTCAGTAGCATTTTTGGGTCTGGGCAACATGGGGCTTCCCATGGCATTAAACATAGCAAAGGCGGGGTTTCAGGTGACGCTATGGAATCGCTCTGTAGAGAAGGCAGAAGCGGCACAGAAGGAAGCAGCAGCAGAAGGCCTGTCAGTCACCGTAGCAGAAAGCTTGGAAGCTGCGGTGGATGGCAAACATTTTATTATCACGATGGTCGCAAATGACGAAGCACTTGAGAATGTCCTCAAAGCCATGCTTTCACATTGCAAGAAAGGTGCCATTCACTTATCCATGTCCACCATCTCACCGTCGTGTGCGAAGGCGTGCGCTGCGAAATGTGCGGAATTTGCAGTTCGTTACTTGGCGTCTCCGGTCTTTGGTCGTCCTGAGCACGCGAAGGCAAAGCAGCTCTCCATCCCAGTGACAGGAGACGAGAGGGCATTTGAGGAATCGAAACCTCTCTTGGAGTCTCTTGGACATCGCGTCACTTACTTTGGTGAGACACTGCACGGTGCCAATGCCGTGAAGTTGTGCGGGAATTTTCTTCTGTTGACGATGATTGAGTCTTGGTCTGAAGCTCTGGCCCTGGGGGAGGCCAACGGTCTGGACAGGGAGAAACTGACGGAATTCCTCTCTGGTTCCCTCTTCCCCTGTCCGGTCGTACAGAATTACTCCCGCATGATTGCGGCAAGAGACCATTTCCCTGCAGGGTTTGTGGCGCGACTGGGTCTGAAGGACGCGTCTCTGATCCATGCCCTCGGGGCAGAGTCCGAAGTGCCCCTACCGATGGCCAGCCTTCTCAAAGACCGGATTCAGACTATGGTCAGAAGAGTAGCGAAATAAAGGGACTCTGCCTTTTCTGTCTAAGTGGGACGACATGGCAATTTTGAGAATTTTTTGGAGCGTGCGATGGGTGACAAGGAAGAGAGGAGAGGTTGCAGAACATTTTCGCCATTCGCTCCCTGTTTGTCTCTTTCTTCGGCACATGCACAGACACAGCTAGCGCGTGTGTTTGAATACTATGAGCCAGACTTGTATCAGGGGAAAGTCTGCACTGTCTACACAGAGTGTTGAATCCGCTGCAGTGACTGCAGGCTTGTCTGTATAGTACATCTGACTCAAAAGGATCTCCCCGTAAGTGTGTAGTACACTGTGTACATGAATGTGCCTGCAGTTGAACTCATGTATGGATAATTTGGATTGGAGCGCTCTCGGTCTCTTGGCATCCCGGGATGCAGGAGTTGATATTCAAAAGTGGCTTCACAAGTCATGATAGACTTGACTTCAAATTTAGCTTCAAATTCAATTTTTCTTCAAATTATATATTTTCTCATGCAAAGAAGTGAGGAAGTATGTAGAATGGGGATGTTACAACAGTAGAATACTATCAGTTTCAACATTTTACCTATCGTATTCAACGTATTAGTAATTAGTGATTAGTGATTAGTGGTGCCCTAGAGCACTGTCGCCGTTTAATATCTTAGTAGATTTAGTACTGAATATCTTTGTATAAGAATGCAAGCTAGAGTACAAATAAAAACTAATAGAAGTTTTATCCCCCGGCTGTAGACCTAGCTGTAGACCACGGCAAAAACCCGAAACATTAATACTATATATCAGTGCAGTGGTATGCTAGAAAATCCTACATAGAATCCTTTTTTTGTTTTCGAGTGGGAAAGCGTACATAATCACGAAAGACCTCCCTGAACCTAACTACCACTTGAAAGTTGAAGCCGCATTTTTGGATAAGCTTGAAAGTCTGTGCCGCAGGCGTGGATCGTTTACGGTGTCTTGAAAGCCAAGGCCGCATATCTGGATGGTATCTTGACCATGTACGCCGCAAGCATGGACAGTCTCTTGAAAAACGATGTTGCAGATAGAGATCATCTTGATTATATTTTTTTAAGTGGCACTTAGGTTCAGGGAGGTTTCACGAAAAGCTTCAACTATTTTCAAAACTAATAATAAAAAAATTCAAATTTCTTAAAACTTCTAAGCGTGAGATATACAGTTCACGTTTTAGCCATACCTAGAGCCATACAAGCTTCTGTCAGCTTTTGTAACTATACTGTAGACTTTATGAATCATTGCTAATGTATGAACAGCAGTTCCTTTTCATAAAGGATAAATAGTTGTGGCTATCCTCTGGCAACAGATGGACATAGCGCGATGATAGCGGGAAGGCTAGCGGGAAGGCCTAGCATGGAATCAATCAATCAATCAATCAATCAATCAATCGACCAATCAATCACCTTTGCTAGCAGACACCTAAACTGTACATTGGCAGTACGGGTTGAATTTCATAATGAGCTAGACAATGAGCTGAAGCTGATGCGTCTTGCACCTTCAACTACATCACACACAGCTGCAAAACGAAAGACTGTATGTGGCGAGTGGCTCAATTGTGCGGGAAAGCACAGTCCTTTATCGCCGCCACTGAGGCACTCCGAGCGACCTCCCACTTCCCGGCAGCGCGCCGCCGAAGGTCTCTGGCATGCTGCGATCAGCGGAGGGCACATCGGAAGAGGTGCACTTTTCACACGTACGTGGTTCTCTTCTCACTTGGCATGCGTGTGAGAACTTGGGAGGGATAATGTGTGTGTGTGTGTGTGTGTGTGTGTGTGTGTAGGGGGGATAAGGGAGAGGGAGATGGGTACAGAGTGTGGCTACGTGTATGGTGTGCAGGCAGAATTTGTTGGAGGGGGGCAAATCCGAAAGGCAAGAAGTCGATTGTTGCGATCGGTCTGGGCATCGACCTGCCTGCCAGCACAAAACCTCAGAGAAAAAAAATCATCATCCTCTGTCCATGCCTGAGAGGTGATCAAACGAACAACCACAGCAACAGTGACAGCGAACTGGTGACTGACAGAAAGGCACAATGTCATGCCCTCTTGCTTTTAAATTATTTGTAATTGTAGTCCCGGAAGGACACAATCAAGGACGAGAAATCGAAAGAATTTACTTCACAGCTAATCCACAAGTCGACTGAACAGCCCTCCGACAAACCAACCAACTGACTTTGCAGAATGTGCTCCTTGGAGTGTGTGCAGCCTCTGTTCTCTCTCCTGCTGGCTCAGTTGGATGCGCCGTTTGTGCGACTCTGCAGGGAGGGATCGAGGGAGGGAGGGCATCTCAGGATACCGCAGAGTAGGGCACAAAGGTGTGCAAGCAAGCAAGCAAGCAAGCAAGCAAGGAAGGAAGCACATGGGTCTGCATGAAGACCCTGCAGTCACTCGGACGGACGCCATGCATGCAGACACGAAGGGAGGAACCAAACGAGTGAGGACCGCGGGAAGGAAGGAAGGAAGGAAAGAAGCAAGAATCGAAGGAGAGATGGAAACGAAACAAAACGAAACGAAGGGGCAGGCAGGCAGCAGACGGCTCAGAGAAAAAGAGAACCTCCCTGCCTGACCGATCGACCGACGTACCTACCTGTATCATAGAGGAGTTTGGACTGCACACTCCTGTACTTGGAGTGAGCGGAGAGAGACCCCCTAGCAGACAGAGTAAGGGACCTGTCCTGCCTCTTCCGTTCCTCCACTGCCTGAAGGTGCTTCAGGAAAGTCCTGCAGACAGACAGGCAGACAGGCATGCGATCGGATCGCTCGGTTGTCCTTTGAACATATGAGGTCCTGTTGAGTGCTGACGTACGTCGCACTGCAATGAAATTGTATCAACCGATCTGTCAGAGCGATTAAAATGCTCCGGAGCCGGTTTGCGAAATTTTGGAGGGCGGTCCTCCCAATCCGAAGAGGCTTTAAGAGCCACCTGCACGAAACACATACAGACCGTCAGAGAGACGGAGTGACGACTGACTGACTCGCAGTTTCTCTCTCTGATTCTGTTTCTGTCGTCTGCTGTCAAAGGCCGTCTCTGACTCCTCACTCTCTCCTCCTCGAGGACCCTGTCCAGCTGCAGAATTCAATTGAAGAGGGGGGGGGGGGACAAAAGCTTTTTCGGGGTGGATGCTTTCTTCCTTTAGGCACCTTGTACTCTCTTTTCATCCATGTGCATGCACCTTTAAAAATGGAATGCTGTGGTGAAACGATCGTCTCGAACCATCCACGTTACTCCTGATGAGCCCATGCATAAAACTGCTGACGAATGGAGGGGAAGTTCACAGCAGTCAGACAGACAAACAGACACGCCTCGTCCTGAAGAGACGCCTCGTCCTGATTGATGCATACGTCCCCCGATGCGAAATACGAACGGAGTCAAAGAAAAGGAAGGATACAAAAAGGGAGAGATATGCAGACCCAATGAAGCTGAAAGGCCCACCCAATATGCACTGAAAGATGGGAAAATCATGTGGAGCTTCCTACAGCCTGTCAGAGAAGATCTGCACCCGCCTTCTACCGACCCACCTGCTTTCTTTCCTCCTGCGACTGTTTCCACTCCCGCAGAGTCTCCCGTGTGTTCATTCTCCTCGCCATGCTTCTGGAGAAAATCAAAAGAAACAGGAGGAAAGAAAGCAAGCAAACACGAGTCCCTACCTGAATCACTCATGGGATCTCTCTGTCTTCAGTCTCGTAAATTTCTGTCGGCACACGCTGATGCTTTGCTTTTTGATACAGGTCTGCAACGTGCGTGTTTTTTGCGATCAAATCTGCCCTCTTGTTGTCTGTGAGAGAATCATGAATCTCCAATTCTTCCCCACAGCAACTAATCAGCTACCCTCATTATGACGTCACAACGTGAGGCGTTCTCCGTTTCTTTGAGATACAACTTCCTTTCACACTTCTTCGGCTGGTCAACTTTCCGACGGAGGGAGCCAAACAACGACTCTCACTGCACTCTACACAAGCAAAACTACATAGATTCACCAGGCATATATTTCTATCTATCCCTTCCCTTGCATCCCATCTCACCTTCTGTCTCTCTCTTCTTTCTGAGTCTTCTCCAATGCCGCTCTCTCTGCTGCATCCCTTTGTGCCGTGAGTTCCCTCTCTTCTGCACGAGGGAGGGCATGCAGGGGCAAACGAATGTGCGAGTGCTTTGCACCTTTTTCTCCTCGTTCCTCTGCTTTACTTTTCTATCGTATGTGTTTTGAGCCCGCTTACAGGTCCAGAAAGATTCGAGAGCTGGATGCTGGAGGGGCGCAAACATGGAGAGAGACAGAGAGAAACAAACGGAAGATGAGCAGATTGCAAACAGGGGCAGCCCAAAACGACCGAAGAGCATGCATCCGGAAAGGGGGACCCGACTAACACTAGCTCAAGAGGCCTCTGAGGGCAAGGTGGGTGTCAAATGGGAATGCAGGAGGACACGAAAGAAAGGAAGAAAGGAAGGAAAGAAGGAAGGAAGGAAGGAAGGAAGGAAGAAAGGAAGGAAAGAAGGAAGAAAGGAAAGAAGGAAAGAAGGAAGGAAAGGATAATTTGAGTACGGGGTTTGTGTTCTCTCTGAGGGATGGTTGATTGAGGGGGAGCCACAGCAAGTTCCCGGCAAAGGCCGTCTTGCTGCTTGGGTTTAGGTTTCTCACCTCTTTCTTTTTTCCAATGGGAAAGTCTCTTGCGTCTTCCCTCTGCTTCTCTTCTAAATCTTTCTCTTCGTCTCTCCGTTTCCAGCGCTTCTCTTTCCTCCTGCAGCCAGAGAGGGGAAGAAAAAAAAAAAATTTCGTCTTCCTTTGCCATTCGCATGATGATCATATCTGTAGAAATTATTTTTCCATTGTTTTCATTGTTTTTTTCTGCTCCAATTCGAAGCTTTGTTCCACTTGCATACAGAGAACAGGGAACAAGTGAAGCGAATGCAAATGTCATGTGAAATGAAAGCTCCGAAACCTGTCCAGGCTCCCCCCCCCCCTTTTTTTTGCAGCTACGTCGGAGGAAGCGGACTCGGAGGAGAGGAGAAAAGGAGAGGAAACAGGAGAGAAGACGCATTGGAAAAGATGACGTGAACGGAATACTGTTCCGTCCCGAGAAGTCATAGCAAGATCCCTGGACAACGCGCTCTCTCTCTGACCTGCAGACAGATATACACCCACTCCATTACTTAATTCTCTCCGTTCTCGACCGACCGACCTCACAGAGGAGTGCCTCATCTTCCTCGTCAGGCTCTTCCATTGCCACTGCGTTGGCGACCATCTCCCTCTCTCTCTTCTGCAGCCGTCTCCACCTCTCCAGGAGATCACGTCGTGCCTGCAGCTTCTCCTCATATCTTTCCTGCCAATCGATGTGACGCTCCACCGCCTCTACCTCCTCTCTGCTGAGCCTCTCAGCAGAGGGGACAACCATCCCACCCCCACCTGCCACAACGCCCACAGACCGCAAACGGGCCGCGACCTTGACTGCCAACTGGCGAGTGCTGCTACCTGTCCGGGCTGCCTGCGGTTGTGTTTGCTGAAGAAACCGGAGGAAGTGCGAGTGCTCCGAGGCCTCCCACCCGTCCCGATCCTCTACCGCCGTATCCAGCTCTGCGTTCAGGGCCTCTAGGGCTTCGCGTACTGCTCCAATCTCCTCACGAAGACAAAAGAGAGGGTCTGCGAGCAGACGGAAAAGTACGTTCAGAAGGAGAAGCGAAACGGGACTCCTCTTTCGTCTCGGACAAAGAGGAAGAATCGAAACGCGAAGGACACACTAAGTTTCGAGAGCAGCAACGACATCAGGCGCCCTCGAAGGAGACTCCCGGATAATGAGAATTCTGTTTCGGACAAGAGCCGGCATACAAACTGAGAAGAAAAACGGATAAACAAAGGATGATGAACACTACCACAATACTGAGGAATGCAAACAAAAAGATCAGACACACGTCAACACCGTACCCGGACATGCACTCACCTCTCCGCATTCTCCGAGGTCCCTTCTCGGCCTTCTGTCCGTTCTGTCTCCCTCTTTCTCTTGTCCTCTGGTCAGCCAGAAGCGACCCTACCGATGAGCTGTCCGAAGCTGCGTCCCCCCTATCCCCCCCATCTCCTCCACACACACGGCTCCCCTCTCCCCGTGTCCCCGCTGCACTCCGAGGCCTGCAGGTAAGGAAAGAAAAGAGTGACACACACAGATAAAGAACAGAAAAAAAAAAACAGTTCGCGATCCGAATAGTCGAAAAAACGGGACAGAAGGCCAGCTCTGGTGAAAATTTCACGATCACTTAAGGACTTCAAGACTCTTCCAAGAGGACACGGGTATGTAACACAGTGAGTGGCAGCTCGATATGCTGACCCTCTGAGACTTCATGCACTCCTGGCTTTAGCAGAAGAAGAGAGAATAAGCACCAGTACAGACCCATTCCACATCTCATACACACTCTCTACTTGCTATTGCACTCTTCCTTTGGTCTGCAAGCACGGCAGGAGATCGTTCAAATCGCAGTCGAACACGACACAGTCACAAGGACAGAAAGCCAAAAAGAAAAAAATCGAATTGGGTCAAATGAAACCCCCCCAGGGTGCTCACCCTCCCTCACCCATAACGCAAAGTGGAAAGAGTCAGAAACGAGCTGACACATAGAGAACATCCAAACCCTCTTCATATCCCAGAGAAGGAAGAAAAGAAAAAAAAAACAGATCAACTGACCGCCCCCCAATTGAGGAGTGCAGACTCCGCAGTCTCGACCCTTCTCTGCTCGCTGCTCCTGTCAATGACCGAGTCACCCTCGCACCCCCTCCTGTCTCCTGCCCCCCCCCCTGCATCCACAAGTTGAACCTCCCCTCTGTCTCCTTTAGACTCTGGCCCAGTTGCGCTTCCTTCAGGGCAAGGCGGTCGAATTCCTCCCGGGCTGCACCTTTGAAGCCCTCGAGACCCTGTCGGCGGTCGGACCGAAGAGTAAAAGAAAAACGTACATGGGGATATACAGACATGTACACATACACGCACAAACATGATGGCAGGCATACAGAGAGAAAAACAATCACACAGGCGGACAGAATGTCACACCGACACACATGCACACTCGCACTTATGAACCGTCGCAGAGAGATAGAGAAAGAGAGAAGCTCGGCACCTCTGTAACAAGACCAGTGAGGGAACTCTTCAAGAAGATCAAGAGAAAACGAAGAACAAAACCCACCAGATCCATTAATTCCCACCCAAGGCAGGGGGCTCTCCCTTCATTACTTTTGGAAGGCGGGGAAGAAAGAACCGAAGTCCTTGCAAGACCTCACTGAAAAACATTGCCGGACACGTTTTGGTCCCACAACACAGTCTAAAAGACCCTACACTTCCATTTGATTTCCACGTTCACTCTTCCTCCCTACCCACTTGCCGACCCTCCTACCTCTTCAGCAGAGAGGACCAAATATCGCAGTCTCCCCGTGTCGTGAGTGGAGGGAATGCTGGTGGCTGCATCGAAGGGAAAGAACGATTCAGAGACCCCATGCAGGCTATGGTGAAGCAATGCATCCAGGTGGGTGCATGAGAGTTTTCAGACATGCACCCAACAGATGGAGTTACAACACACGAAGCGAAAAAAAAACTTACACGGACTGTAAGCCTCTCAGTTAAGAGAATGAAGCACAAAGGAAACCGCTTTTTTCCTGCAGAGCTACGCGACTACCCGCCGACCGACACTCCTTTTTGTGGCTGTCTGCCGCCCTGAGCTGATCTCATTGCATGCCAACCAATTCTGCCCATTTCATTTCTTTCTCTCACCCCGGTCCCCCTTCCCCTTCCCCCACCCACTCACTCCCTTCCTCACTTACCGACTCTAGAGACCCTCTCTCGCACTCTCCTCACACCTTCCCACAGAGTCTCCTCGAACTGCAGTCAATCATGCATGGCAAATCCCGTCACACCAAGCAGATTCAGCCAGATCAGATTGGACCAAAACAACAACGAATGACGAACACACGCCCTCCCGTTCAAGCGCCAGGCAGACAGACACACAGAGAACTTTCGATTGTCTCCC
>JAHBMJ010005728.1:35033-38831 GCA_018398765.1 Chromera velia | reverse complement strand
AGGGATTCACAGAGCCTGAGGAGAGCGAAACTCTTCGACAGCGGATCCAGGCGTCCATGAACCCGACACGACTGAAAAACGTTAGTCCTCTGTTCCTGTCGCTGTCTCTGCGTCTGTTTTTCAGTCAGTCTATCGGTCTCTCTCTCTCGCTCTCTCTCTCTCTCTCTCTCTCTCTCTGTCTCTCTGTCTCTAAAAGTAACTGTGTATGTGTGTATGTGCGTGCGTGCGTGCGTGTGTGTGTGCTCGTGTGCGCGTCTGGATGTGCGTGTGTGCATGTTCACCTGTTGGTGTTCGAGTAGGTGTAACCCTCTCTGTGTGGTTGCGTTTGTGCTTGTCAGCCTCCAGTCCTCTTGCCCCGCTGCTCTCCTGCCCTTTGACCCTTCTCGCGTGCATCTCCCTCTCCGTCTCTTTCTCTCTCTCTCTGTGTGTCGCTCTCTTTCTAAGTGTCCCTCTCCGTCTCTCTTTTTGTCCGTCTCTCTCTCTCTCTCTCTCTCCCCCTCCCTCTTTTTCCCTATCTCTTTGTGTATGAGTGTGACTAAATGCTCTCGTGTTTATTTTATGTGTGTGTGTGTGTGTGTGTGTATGTGTGTCGGTGCGTGTGTGTGTCTCTGTGTGTGTGTGTGTGTGTGTGTGTGTGTGTGTTTGCAGTTTTACGTTCTGGACAAGGAGGATGTGAATGGTCCCCAAGCCTCCGACCTGTGGAGGTTTTTGGGCGAATCCCTCCAGAACCCCATTGCGAAGACGAAAAGCGAATTCGTGTCTCTGAATTATGAAAAGTTTCTCCTCGACGGACAGGGGCGACCTCTGCGACGGTGAGTCAGTCAGTCAGTCAGTAAGTCAGTATGTCGGTCAGGTTGTTGAGTTGCGTGTTTGTTTTTCGTTCTTCGCCTGTTTGCTGAAAATGGTTTTGTCCGTCCGTCTTACGAGAAACGAGAACCGACGTGGAAGGAAATGTGTTCACTCACTTCTCTCTCTCACTTTCTCTCTTTCTTTCTCTCTCTCTCTCTCTCTCTCTCTCTCTCTCTCTCATATGATGGAAGGCGCCATCGGAGAAGGTTGTATCTCAAGCGAGTGGGCGCTGAGTGACTCGCTTGCCAAGGCTATCTGACTGTCTGTCCGTCTCTATTGTGAAACTAAGGAAATGGAAAGAGAAAGAGAGAAAGATATGGTCTGTCGGTCGGTCGGTCAGTCAGTCAGTCAGTCAGTCAGTCAGTCAGTCGCTTGGCTTTTTTCCTTGTCTCCCTCTGTTCAATTTATCTCTCGTGTTTCTCCCATTCCTCCCTTTCTTTCTGCTGCTTTACAGGTATCCACGCAAGTGGAAGCCCATCAAGATGCTGAAGGAGGTGAAGAACCTCGCGAAAGGCGAGAAGCTTCCTCCTGTCGATCCCGATTTCAAGCTGGCCTGGCTGAACGCCAATAAGGAGCGCATGGCAGATCTCTACTCTTTCCGTCTTGGCATCAACTGGTACGTGCCCAAGGGGCTGGAAGCAATGGAAGGAACTCGTGACGCCGAATCGTGATTCATGTCGAATGCATGACATCAACATGAATGTGCAGTACACGGAGCAACTTAATTTGAAGAAGAGGTTTTCCATCGATTCCGAGTCGCGTTCTTGTTTTAGCGGCGTGAAGAGGACATTGTAGTAGTAGTAGTATGCAAAGTTGTAAACGAAGATAGCGCAAGAGGTTTTCAGATATTTTAAGCCCCTGTTGCAGTACATGAGGAACATTTAATTGACTTTCATGCAAATTGAAATGTAGATTGAAATACAAAAATAAATTATAATTAAACTCTCTCTATCTATCTATCTATCTATCTATCTATATATATATATATATATATACATAATAATTAATACATGAATCAGACTCGGAGTTATTATTAGAGTCATGGTAAAACCACGGTCCACGATCCCTATTTATAGTTTAGGCTTACGCTCAGAGTTTTTAGTTTATGATTTCAATAGACAATAGTACTAGTCTGAATGATATGGCAGGGGTTTGGAGTTGGTTTGGAGTTCTATTTAGACATATAAAGACAATTTGAAGTTACTAAGTTGTGTTTTGTGTGATATAAAGCTTGTAATGCCAGTTTATGCTAACGTTTATCCCAGTGCACATTAAAGTGATTTGAAATTAAGAACTGTGACACATACATATCTAGGTACATATATGAAATGCAACAGAGTGCCAACAGTAGCATATCATATAGCTTTCAGCCCCCGTGCGCTAGTCCGTGCGCAGTACACACTGCGTACCCCTTTGTATCATTTTCTTTACATACGCATCATCTTCGATCGATACGCGGATTTCACATCAATATGGCTGTATATGATATCATTGATATAGTATATCTACAGCTAGTGTGCGTAGTGGTTCTTTGCCATACGCATTGCACGCCCTCCGGAACGTGATACATGCAGTTGTCATGTTTGTTTTTGCATCGTGTCCTCTGCAAATGCTGCAACTTTTCCAACAACAATGACGCACGGAGAGAGAAGCCGCCCCCCGAGCCCTGCCGCCTCAACTGTGGCAGTCCAGCTCCCGAGAGTGGACCTGAGGACCCTCTGCTCCTCTGGCAGGTAGGCAGATTTAATGGCGGCAACAGGCGTGTCGGGACTTGCCCCGGCAGCCTCGAGGCGCGCTGCAATTGACGGAAAACTCTTTGCCGCCATGAGGAGCACCACTGTGTCTGCTCGGGCTGCGCATTCGTAGTCGATCGCATCTGCAGAATGTCCTGAGAGGAGGAGCATGGAGGCCGATAGTTCCTTCTCTGTTAGGGGGATGGTCGCAGCTGCGGGGGCGGAGAGGGCAGACGAGACTCCAGGCACTGCAAGAATGAAGGGAAGTAGTGGGGTGGGAGAGAAGAGGAGTGATGAAAGGAAGCGCCGGTCAACCAAAAAGAGAAAGAGGACAGAAAGGATGAAGGAGGAGGATGGAGAAGAAGCGGGTCAGTGAGAAATCTCTGCAGAAAGACGTACGGGGAGATGGCGGTGCAGTCGAAAAGAAATGAGAATACCCCGACAAAAAAGCAAACGCGTTGGTTCACAAAGTTCTCAACATCCTTCAAACAATTTCTTTCTTTCTTTCTTTCTTTCTTTCTTTCTTTTTTTTCTTTCTTTCTTTCTTTCTTTCTTTCTTTCTTTCGTTCTTTCTTTCTTTCTTTCTTTCTTTCTTTCTTTCTTTTCTTTCTTTCTTTCTTTCTTTCGTTCGTTCTTTTCTTTTTTTTGTTTTTTTCTTTCTTTCTTTCTTTCTTTCTTTCTTTCTCTTTCTTTCTCTTTCTTTCTTTCTTTCTTTTGTTTCTTTCTTTCTTTCTTTCTTTCTTTCTTTCTTGCTTTCTTTCTCTTTCTTTCTCTTTCTTTCTTTCTTGTCTTTCTTTCTTTTTGTTCTTTCTTTCTTTCTTTCTTTCCTTCCTTCCTTCCTTCTTTCTTTCGTTCGTTCATTCGTTCGTTCGTTCGTTCGTTCATGTTTTCTTCCTTTCTTTCCTCCTTCCATCCTTCCTGTTTTCCTCCCTCCAAATCGTCTCTTCGTTCCTTCGTGAGGACAGGTATAGACGGACACGTGGAGAGAAAACGTCGAACGCGAAACCGTCGGAGAGCAACAAACTAAAACGACAGTAAAGAAGGACATTGATGGCAGGAGCCAAGAAAAACGCCAAGGCTTCTAATGACAGGAAATGAAAGGAGTGCATTCCCTCAAACAAACCAATCTAGCCTTCCTCTGCATTCAAACTGAAACTGAACGTGCAAGCAAGCATCGTTAGTACCCCCTCCGTCATCTTCCTAAAAGAAATGCGCA
>JAHBMJ010005728.1:15033-27533 GCA_018398765.1 Chromera velia | reverse complement strand
TCGTGGGCTTGGAGTTCCGCAGAGTGGCCAAATGTTCTGCCAATGCTTCCTCAGCCAACACTTTCCTTTGGTCGGAGTCACAAAATGTCCTCCAAAAAGCTTCCTGCATCTCCCTCTTCATTCCCCTACTTTTCTCCGCATTTCCTCCACTTCATTGCCCATTCGGATGCTTCAATTTAAAAAGCTAGGCGCTTCCTTCCTTCCTTCCTTCCACTACGCCAAACAACTCGGTCCCATCCATCCCTCCGCAGCGCATGCACAGTTCTCCCCTACTAGTAGCTGCCTACAGGGAGAGCAACCCTAGCTGGATCCTCCCAGCTGGATTGGGCTCTTTCAGATTCATTCGCACTTTCTCAGACGCCCCTCTCCTCTCCTGACTGAACTCAGCGCTGCACGGAGGAAAAGGACTGCATTTTCCTCCACATGCAGCAAGGTCGGCTGTGAAACGGGTACACCAACTACAAGTCAGAGAGGGCTTTTCTTTTTTGCCTATGTTGGCCTTTCAATGTCTTCACATGTGTTGCTGCGGCACGAAGGTCACCTTTTATCCTCCGAACCCGCAAATTGTTTTTCCTTGCCTCTTCACCCACACGTACATACACATAGTAGGAAAATACATTAAGGAGAGAGACAGAAAAAGAGAAAGAGACTTGTCGGGGCGTTCTTTTTCTACTTGCGATCACCCTTCCATCTGACCCTTTCCTGCACCCCGCGCAGCTTCCTGCACAGTCACGACATGACGACGCGGTCTGTCTTTCTTTCTTTCCTTTCAGTCTGCAGGACTTACACAGATACATGGACCACCCTCTCCTCCCAGGCCTTTCTATGTCATTACAGGAACTCAAATCGGAGCATGGTAAAATGGGTAGATGCTTCCTATTCCGTCAGTCAGTCCTGTGACACACATGCACAGTAAGGCCTCCAGGCCCTTCTTTGACCCTCCGTCACTCTCTCTTGCGATCATGAATTGGTACCACGGGGGGGGGCTTCGCCTGCGTTTCCGAATCAGCAAAGGGGAGGGGAGACCTCGATCAAACCAAGTCAGACTCCTAGGTAGAGAGGAAGACACTTCCAATGAACCACACAGTGCCGTTCCTCTCTCCAGACACGATCCTGTATCTGGCAGACTGTGCCTCACGGACTCACCGACAGTATATTACGCTCTACAACACTTTGACTGCAAGATGACGTACTCAGGTCGGTGCGACTTCTTCGCAATCTCGGTAAAGAAGAGAACGAGATCACGGGGGTAGCGCACTAGTGCAGCGAGCGCAATGGAAAAACGTGGCCTGAGGGAGGGGGGGGGGAGAGCTTCCAAAGGACCATCCTTGATCAGGTCACAGAGAGAGTTGAGGTAAAGTCCGCCCCCCTCGTTTTTTCCCCTCTCCAGAAGGAAACAAAAAATGAAACGATGGAATTTCGGAGTGTCGCGAGCTTTGCTTAGAGAAATGTCGGTAAAGAAGACCTGCTTGAATCGCGCACACAATCCGAGCCCCCCCTGCCGCCTCCAGTGGCAACCGCTGGCCTTCAAGACTTCAATCGATCTTTCTCTGCAGATACGCGAGCGAGTGCCGATGGGGCGTCGTCATGCAGAGTTTTAGGGACTTCTGTAACGCATCGACATGGGCGGTAGAGGAAGAAACGACCCCTCGAAGATTCACAGTCTAGGCTCTCCAACACACCCAAACACACTCTCAACGCGAGTGGGCTTCTTAAAATTCTATGATCATGTACAAAACCAGAACAAAACTAACAGACTTTTCTCCAACCCGCCCCGCCCCCTCCCGCAATGGGGAGATTCCGATGAGGATCGTCGCAGTGTGCAAACTCGGACCCGCCCCGCCCCCTCCCAGGATGAATCCTCCCATTCGCATCACCTTCCTTGTTCACTCGAGAGATTGCCAAAAGCGCAGACAGATCGGTAAACCCCTCTGCTTAGCTCCAACAAAACCTCTAGACCGCACTCTCCATCCATTGCGCGGCCGCTTAGTATGGAGGGAAGAAACAAAGAGGGAAGGAAGTTCGGCTGCTCGTGGTATCTATCTGCTTTGCTGAAGAGACGGCAGGTCGATCTCAAGCTTGAAGTTCACTCAGGCAGCGGATCTCTTCTTGAGGAAAAAAAAGGCAAAGGACTTTTTCTGAGACTGACATTCTGCAGCCCATCCATTTATGCTTCTCTTCCTCCCCCCCTCTCCTTGTGTCCAACCCGCACGGGCCTCTCTTCTACCAAGATCAACGATCAATCAATCAAGGGATCGATTTTTCGACTGAAAGGCCTCCCATGCATACGACAAACTGATCTACCAAATCGCATCGAGTGGAAGAGGAAAGGAATGGAAGAATGACTGACAAGCCCTTTTGGGACCTCCGCCCAACCTACCGCAGCAAATGAAGAAATCAATATTTCCCGATATTTCCTCTTCATCCCTTGTTTTCGTCTCTTCTCTTTCCTTCTCCCATGTGTGAAGTCCACAGGAAACATGCAAGAACCCCCCCCGAATGGCGCCATTTTGCTCTTTTATTATTCTGCGGTGTGGGTGGAGAATTGATACGTACAACGGCACCTGACATGACAAGTGAGAAAGACATCAATGAAGGTGACGGGAAAGGGGTCAATGTTCTTCGTCCTTTGTCGGTGGTCGACAGACGTTCACTGTTCCTTTCTTTTTTTATAAACAGCCAGACCGACAAAGAGAAAGACAAGGAGTGAGAGGGAGAGAGCAAGACGACCGTCAACGCATGCCAAATAAGATCGTCCTTCCTTTGGCGCGCTTCCCTTCCCTCTCCTTCCTTTTCCCTCATCTCCTCTTCTACTTCCCCCCCTCCCCTCCACCCAATCCCTTTTCCTCCTTACCTCTTCCCTCCAAATCCTCCTTCGTAGACGAGAGAAGAGAAAGAAAGAGATCAAACACCAAGACAAGGACAGGGCAGAGACAGACAGAAACACAGAAAGAAAAAAAGGCAGACAGGGGCCCACAGGGAGTTCAGCTGGACCCCGGAGGCCTCATTCAGGTTTTCCATCCCACAAATAAAACAATAACAACAACTAGCGCCAAACCAACTGCGCATCCGACTAGAGAGAAAGAGAGACAGATGGACAGATAGAGAGGGAAAGAGAGAAACCCAAGCGATGCAACCCTTGCAGGCGCAGGCTGGCTGGGGCCCTCTGCTTACTTATTCCCATCCCCTCTCGTTCATTTTCGGTCCCTCTGAACATCGAAAGAACAAAATCCGAAGACATTTTTTCTGTCCCTTTTCATCGATGTCCTTTCAAGTCTGTCGTGTCGAGTCAGGAAAATAAGAGAACAGAAGAGAAGAGACGGAAAGGTCATTGTGATTCTCACCTGCCGCTCAAGGTGACGAAAAAGCGGGTGGTCGAGTCCTTAAATAAATATGAGGAGGCAGAAACAGTCTTGGACTTCGATCTCTCAAAAGAAACCTTCAGAAATGTTTGCCTGCTTCATAGCTGCACCTACACGACAAAGAAAAATGTCGCTGTGCGAAAAGACAGAAATAGATGCGAAAACACAGAAATAGAGGAACAAAGAGAAGAGAGATAGATGTATGATGGATGCACTGGATTGAAGAGGCATCATCGGACGGGTACGTAGAAGCTATATGCGAGAGTTCAAAACGCTACCAACGTTTCGAAAATTCCTTACCCTTATGTGCCCCCCCCGGTAGGTACCCCTTTCCCCCCCCATGCAGAATAATCACAGTGAGTGAATAGGATTCACAGCGTAAAAGCCTTCCAACCCCTTTTTCACTTGACTCCTTTGACCTCTCTTCCTAAGATGCAAAACCCCTCCAAGGCACTTACTTGGAACACCGTCCGGTTGCTTCTCTTTCACACCCACCACACTTCTATCGCCCTCCGTCCCTTTGTACTTCAGTCTCTTTCTCCAAACCCAGACATGCAGCAAAGTAATGATGCGTTTTCATCACCGGGGGGTGGGTGTTCCTTTCTCCTTCACTCCCTTTGTTCAATCCTCCTATCCCCCTCCTACCAATCCCATTCGTCGTCATATCTTCCCACAGGCGGCGGCGGTTGGGAGATGGGTTCTAGAGTGCCGAGCTCGGCAGTCAGGCAGCCCTTTCCCGGACGGGACCATCTGGCGGGATCGTCTGGGGCGGTCACCCCACCCTTGAATCTCGACGCAGCCCTGCAGGCGTACAGTTTTTTTTTGTCTGTTGAGGTACAGTGAATGGACACAACAGGGATTGATGCAAACAAAAGAAAGTGGAATGAATGAAGCAGGAGGTAGGAAAGAGAACGCGATCCGCCAGCTAGTTCAGGAAAGCAGAGGGGGGCATCAAGCATAGAGTTGAAACTAACCAAAGGGGAAAGAAAATGACGAAACATGAAAGAAGTTCCCTGTTCTCCGTGTTCCCCCCAGGGTCTCATGACCTCCTGCACTTATTTGTCTTGTGGGCTTTCTGTCACTTGACGGACAGGATACAGGCAGGCCGGTGGTCCTACATGATGGGGGTTTCACTGTATGGGGGAACATCTGACTAACTGTACGACTGGCGAACAAGCTCGCTGACTGACTCACTGACTGAGTGACTGACTGACGCTTCTGAGAGAAACTCTATGACCACATTCAGATCGTCATCGTCTCCCCCTGTCACCTTCACGAGGCACCCGTTTTTGGGCCACCACTCGTGTGCTTCCTTTACAATCTGCATCCATCCATACATACATACGTACGTACATGGATGGATCCTTGCACACATACATATATCCACACATGCATCCATATCCGTACAATCATACATCCATACATGCATGCATGCATCCATCCATCCATCCATCCATCCAGACATATTGACATTCATGGATCCCGGAACACCCGATTCGGGAAGAAGAGAAGAGAAAACGAACACGCGCACGCAATCAATCAATGAGCCCCTTTGCCGAAGGACAGCCAGGCGCAGCAACTCTTCGTTGCAGTGGGACTTCCAAAAGGCATAGGACACCCGTGCCCGCACCAGAGAGACAAAAGAAAAGGAAAGAGAACTGAGATAATGATGCGAGGAGGATTCGACGGTCTCCAAATCTCTCTCAAGGGGCAGACATGACAGGGGCAGGGGCAGACACACAGACAGATGAAGAAAGATGAACACACACACAAGCGCGCGCACTCACACACACACACACACAGAGAGAGAGAGAGAGAGAGAGAGAGAGATTGCTCTTCTTTTTCTTATGATTATGCCCGCTTGCAGTCTATATGTCTCCGACAAGGTGAGTGCTCTCATTCATTTAGTAGCGTCACCTCGTACATGTGTCCGGCTCGAAAGACCACCCGGCCACCCGTCAAACTGCCGAATTCATCAGCGACAGGCAAGAAGAAACAAACAGGCAGACACACAGACAGACAGACGAACCTTGAGGGCCGCATAGACCCTGTAGATCCCCTGCGAGAGGCACTGGTCATCGACGTCCATCCGCACATTCTTGATCCGCAACACCGTCGCAGCACCCCCCCCTTCCTTGTCCTTCTCCTTAGGCACAAATTGCATGCTCCTCGGCAGTTCCAGGCCTTCATTGCGGAGGTGGGTGGGGACCGTAGCCTTGGAGGCGACTGACGAGGAAGACCCCGGCATTCCTGCTGAATGATCTGTGCGGGCGCGTGACTGTTCTGTACGGGCTGACTGATCTGTGCGGGCGCGTGACTGTTCTGTACGGGCTGACTGATCTGTGCGGGCGCGTGACTGTTCTGTACGGGCATGGGACTGCGACTGTTGACTGGACGCTGTGCGAGCGTTCGATTGTCGCTGTGTCCGCTCTGTGCGGGCTACCCGACTTGACCTTCCAGAGGATGCAATGGATGCCTCTTCGTCTTCTTCTCGGTCTGCATTCGAGTTCATAATCCTAGAGGACTCCCGCGGAGGGTCCTTGGCTCGCTCTCTCTGACTCCCCCTGCCTTCCGTTTGGGTCTTCCGATTCGACGCCTGCTGACTGGATTGCCTCTCCTGATCATCTTCTTCATCATTCTCTTCCAAAGCCTCGTCCCAACCCCCTCTTTCCCTTGCCCTTTCCCTCTCCCTCTGACTTCGAGAATATCCCCCACCCTCTCCAACCGTCCGTCCTCCACCGTCACGATGCATCGACCCCCCCCCACGCGTACTGCGGGACCAGTGTTCACTTCTGTCCTCGTCCCGCGGCCCCCCATGAGACGACGGTGGGGCGACACGCTGCCCTCCCCCCCACCCATTCGCATGCCCACTCCGTGCCTGTCTAGGCCCCCCTCTGTCTGCCCATTCGGTTTCCTCTTCAGGGGGCGCACGGTGAGGGGGGGGGGCGGCGCGTCCTGCCGTGGCCCTGGAACCCGGAGGGGGCCCCCGGGCCTGCAGACGCCCCAGCTGGCCCGGAAAAGAAGTGTGGCTGTCGTCGTCTGCAGAACAGTAAGAGACGAATGATATTTTCTTCATCACACACACATACACACACACACACACACACACGCACACTCACACACGCGCACACACACACAAACGCAGAGAGAGAGACAGACTATATGGTTCTTCTTCTCCCTTCTTTTCTTCATGTACACAATAGACGAAAAGAAAGAAAGAACAGACAGACAGTCAGAAAGGGGAGGGGAATAGTACGCGCCTCTCCAGTCAAATGTGCACAGACCTCGAATACAAGGGGAAGTAAAGAGACTGAAAAAAACACCCAAACGAAGCACACGCAGCGAGCTTTTTCGATACAGAGCAGCAGGAAAGGGCGAGGGGGGGAGAAAAAACGCACAAGAAATATTTGCGTTTCAAATCCTTCAATCGCGACGTGATCTGCCTGACCTCCTGCGAGTGTATTTTGTCCTTCGAAAGACTGACAGAACAATCAAGCCAACACACACTCTCTGAAACCCGAAACAAAAAATCTCCTTCCATCCTCTGAGCAAACGATCCGCTAACTCACCAGACAACAATCTCATCAGGCCACCGTTCTGACGAGTCCGACGTATGGCAGCATCATAAGCGATGGCCAAATCTTCGCTGTCGGCCCCGGAAGACCATTCATCGGACGGAGTCTCTTCTCCCAGAACCTCCCCTCTCGTCCTGCAATATTTCTTTCTGAACTTCCTTCCTTGCCTACGCACATTCCCGCTACGACCATTTGCACGAGGCTGCGGTGGCGGCGCCCCACGATCGTCATCGTCGATATCCCACGGGGTCCTTTCACTCTCTCTCTCGGTGTGTCGGGCACTTCCGTTCGGACGCGCCCTACGGTCCTCGGGATACTCTCGGGACGGGGGAATGAATTCTCCTCCTCCTCCTCCATTCCCCCAGCCCTCGTTCCGTAGTGGTCTGCTGTCTCCATAACCGCCCCTACGCTGACTGTCACGATCGTGGTTCGAGGGGCTGATGAGTTTCTCGGGAGGGGGGGCATCATACGACCTTCCATGGTTGGACCCGAATCCGCCCCACGCGGGTGACCGCCCAACCCTGCGACGTTCCTCCTCATCAGGAGGGGGATCGACTACATAGGAGGACAGGGAAGGGGGGCGACCACGGAGGCTTGTTGGGGTATTCGGATTCACTCTGGGTGGATGGGGACTTCCACGAATGTTTGGCGGGGGGCCGTGGAAAGGGGGTTCGGCTGCGTGGGGGGGGGTCTCTCTGTTCCATCGGCCGATCTCGCTGGCACTGGAATCCCAACGGGGTCCCTCCCCCCCCCCCGGGGCGCTTCGGTTGGAAGGCGTTGGGGGGAACGAGGGGGCTTGGGGGGAAGATTTTTGGCCCCCGTTCGCCGTCGACGCGTTGGCGGGAGAGGACTGAGAGGGCAAATCCTCACCTGTACACACAAAAAGAGAGGGGGGAAGAGAAAGGCAAAGAAACAGTCAGTCCTCACGGACAGACACGCAGACAGATGGATGAAGGGGCACAGACAGAGACACACGTAAGGCAGACAGACGGAGACTTTTCCAAAAGACGTGGAGAGGACAAGAGACGATGTGTGAATGACGAGAGTGACCTCCCATACCCACACGCTGCAGGCACTTCTTGCACCTCCACCCACCATTTTGGGGGCTCCGTGTTGCGGTCGTTTCCCCCACCCAATCAGTTCCCTCCCCCCAATCTTGCGCCTCGTCCTCGCCCCCCTGTGATTCTGTGATGGGCAGCTTTGGAAACAATTCTTGGAGCGTATTCACCATCTGCAACCATCATCCGTTCCTTCTATCATTCATACGCGTTCAAAGAAAGGAAAGAAGGACCATGCGGGGGGTTTCTTTTCACCAACGAGCCTTCATTCATTCATTCATTCCATGTTCCTTTCTATGACGACGAAAGAGTAGACTCCCCAAGGTCAAAGAAACGAAAGACGCGGAAGAAAGCGCATGACACACGCCTAGTTCAACCTCCCGACTCCCCTCCGCCCCCAGGTCTACAAGCACGAGTAAGTCTCTCCCACCCTCCATGCACAACCCCTACCCAATGGACCCACCGACCGACCGACCGCTTGGACTGCGACTGCAGATGCCGTATCCCTCGTCGCCTGTGTCACCTGAATATGTTGATCCTTTACTTGGGGGTAATCTGCTGGTAGATCGTCTTCGAGTCTTCCCCTCCTGTCTGCCTCGAACTGAATCTTCGCAGTGAACGAAGCGCCATCGTCGCACTTTCGAACCATGCCGATGCAGCTGCGCCAAAAGAAGAAGAAAACAAAGTGGGAAGGAAGCACAAAATTACTGAAAGAAAAACGGTTTGAAGCATTTTGCAAGAAAGCATTCAGTGCCACCGACTGGGCAGGCGGGCAGGTACGCGGTCTCACTTCTGTCTCTCCCTTTCTCCTCTCTCTCTCTCTCTCTCTCTGTGTGTGTGTGTGTGTGTGTGTGCAGTTGTCGTTCCCACTTTTTCTGCGAAGGTTTCAAAGACAGACAAAGAGATGGAGACAGAGACTCAGACACACAGTGCAGAAACAGTGACGGCCTTGGAGAGACAATGAGCAAAGACAGTAGGGGATCAGCAGAAGAGAAACTCCCGCTTCCGATCAGAAAGATTCTCTCTCTCTCTCTCTCTCTCTCTCAGAGAGAGAGAGAGAGAGAGAGAGAGAGACTCACTCCATGAAACAGACAGACCCCCAGAGGCAAAGCAAAGCAAAGCCCTCCCAGGGTGACCCACTTCCCCAGACCAAGCAAGACCGACTTTTCCTTTCTCTTCTCTGTCGTCACAAATGTTCTCTCTTTCACGCGCGCGCGCGCGCGTGTGTGTGTGTGTGTGTGTGTGATTGTTCGTTCTCTCGCCGACAAACTATATGGTTTCTTCCCCTCCTCTTCACCGACAGACAGACAGACAGACAGAAAGACAACATCGTCTTTTCTTTACTTTACTTTTTCCGAAACGCTTCCTTTCTTTCGGACAGACAGACAGACAGACCTGCAAGCCCATCCTTCAATCTTCAGCAGGCCAAGGGCCTTACGAAGGCGCACTGCCCAGTTGTCGAGACTCTGATCCGACTGCACACTCGACGACGAAGAAAAAGGAGATGAAAAGAAGAAGAAGAAGAAGAAGAAGAAGATGATGAAGAAGCAATGGGCATCAGCGCCCATACTTCTGTGTGTGTCTCTCTTATTTTTTTCTAGTCGGTTTTTGGGAGCGGGGATTTTTTCGCGCAGGATCTGACGCTCATTCTCTCAGAAAAGTGGAGACGGATTCCTAGATGCTTCCACAGGAAAGCAGAGAACAAGGAAGAGCTAGAAAGGCAGTGACAGAAAGGACAAGACAAAAGAAGAGGAAGCACAGCACGACAGGAACGGAAAAGGGAAAGAAGAAAGAAAGGTTGTACGGCATGCAACAATGGATGTAGTGGACAAAAAAATTGACGCACGCAAGGACGGCATGCATAAATCGATGTAATGGGAAAAAAGAAAGAGACCGAGAGAGAGAGAACATATAGAAACAGAGAGAATTCTTACTTCCCGAGCTTACAGTTATTCGGGCTCCATACATATGTTGGAGTGTTTGCGCCCCGACCCACACAGACCGCACGCCCTTCGGCATCGCCACACCGTCCTTGTCTGTCCTCTCTGCGAAGAAACTGATGTCTCCAGGGACTGTCGTCAGCACCAAATTCTGAATCAATGCAAGCAGAGAAGACAAGAGAAGAGAAGAGACGCAATCAAAGAGATTCATCAGGCATGAAGGAAACCCGACGGAAACGAGTGACGAAGAGGCTCGACACAAGGTGGTCAGGAAGGAAGACACTCTTGCATAGGAACAGAAAGAGAGAGAGAGAGAGAAATGCGGAAAGAAAACACACAAAGGAGAGAAGACAAAATTATCTGCCGCTGACAAAATCACGAGGCAAGAACATGGGCCGCTGCGCAACGGCAAAAGTGTCGGGCAACAAGAAAGAAGGAAAGAGAAACCCGAGAAAAAACCAAAATTTTGGCCGGCGGAATACGCAGGCGGGGTTACACACGACGCATATTGCACATTGCAAAAAGGAAGTAACTTCTCTCTAGAGAAAGCGCCTTGTTCACTTCCTGCTTCTGCTCCTATAATCTTCTCACTGACTGGCAGACAAACATACATACATGCAGACAGACAGACAAAGAAACAATTTAAATGAGCGTTCGACCGACCGACCGACTGACTGACCACTGTACAGTCCCCTGGGGCATTCTCCTTGATTCTCTTGATGTTCTTCTCCATCCAGTCAGAGTCGGGGCACAATGCCGACTTCAGGGCGCTCAGCAGGGTCTCATCCTTTGTGGCCTGACGATTCTCTCCGTCCCAGGCGTCCAGGCTGCATTTATTATCATTAATTCAGAAGAATTAAAATGCATGCATACAGAAAATCGTGCATACAGATAATCAATGCGTGGCCTGACGATTCTCTCCGTCCCAGGCGTCCAGGCTGACAGAGGGACAGAGGGGGGGGAGGGAGGGCAGATGATGGCCATCATCAACGAATCCATCCACGTATCAAGAAGAAAAGAAAAAAGACAATTCATAGCGAAAAGGAGGAGACACAGAGAATGAGAGAGAGAAAGACAGAGAGACAGACGCACAGACAGACTTTATTACAGATGCACACAAAGACGCACAAAGAGAGAGAGAGAGAGAGAGAGAAACCAAGAACGAGAGAAAGAAAGAAAGAAAGGAAACAAGGAAAGAACGAACGAAAGAAAAAAAAAAAAGAAAAATGGAGATGAAAAACCATTGAGCACATAAATGCAAAGAATGAGAGAAGAGCGAGGAATCGATGAAAAAACAATCCCCCCAACCTAACAGGAGGAGGGCTTGCAGTTCAGCAAAACTCTGGAGGTTTGCAGCATCTCCGGTTCCTAGTCAACCTGCGAACCTTCGACAACATTCTCTCGAGAATTGCATCACGGGAAGAAAAAGGGTACGTTTCTCTATTGTTCTGCTGACTCATTCAATGGCTGGTTGCCTGACCAACCGACTGGCTCACTGATTGCCTGTCTGTCTGCCTGCCTGGCTGGTTGGCTGACTTGTGGTGTTTCTCGGGATATCCCGACATGTCGGAGGTGATGGTGGTGTACAGAGCTCTGAGAATTCCCTCAAGTTTCTTGGGGGCCTCTGAGTTCCCAGTGAAATAGAAATAGTCAGAACCGTACCTGCACTCACACACTCACTCACTCACTCACTCACGCACTCACTCATTCTCTCACTCACTCACGCACGCACTCATTCTCTCACTCACTCATGCACGCACATTAATTACGTAGTCCTCCATTCTGAAATTTCATTCTGTTGAATTATCTTGTCAGACACTTTCTTTCTCTCGTTGACCAGCACATTTCCCTCATGCAATTGGCCCACCCACCACGAGAACTCCAACACCTCGTGAACAATCTTTGACTCTGAAACAAATTCTCTCTCTGAATGAGGAGAGCCCCCGAAGAAATAGATGCATCCACTCCCTCACTCGCTCACTCCCACCCCATCTATCCTTTAGGGAGGCAACCGTTCGAGGGCCGTCTATCTCGATAGCCCTTCTCCTGAGGAGAAAAGAAAAAGGCACAGCAGACAGCCGCTCCCCTTCTTAAACAAAAGAAAAAACAGATAGACAGATAGATAGATGGATAGATAGAAAGATCGATAGATAGATAGATCGACCTACTCACTTACTCACTCCCTCACCTCTCCGCTGGGGGGCCCACAGAGTCCGGCCGGAAGACCCAGACCATACACTCGTACCTGCACTCAAGGGAGTCGATTCACACACACACACACACACACACACACACATACACACACAAACGCAGAAAGAGAAAGAGAGAGAGAGAGAGAGAGAGAGAGAGAGAGAGATTGAAGAATGCGGATGGATGCATATTTGAGAAATGAATGGAGAGAAGGTGGGAGGAAGAGAGGCCGAGGAGCTTGGTGGTCCGAGTGGCAATTGTTCATTCACTCCGACCGCCTGTCTGATTTTTTGTTCTGGCACGATGAAGTGAAGGCTTTCTCGGAGGACGAGAAGAACTGGCTGGAGACCAATTGAGAGGAGAGACAAGAGGACA